>VDFB02101915.1:0-75324 GCA_007258455.2 Sequoia sempervirens | reverse complement strand
TATCTCAAAAAATCCAAAAATATTGGCAAAATTATGTATAGCTAAAATCTAAAAACATTCAAAAAATTGTAAACACTAAAATCCAAAACATCCAGAAAAAATCAAAATCCCTAAAAAGGTCGAACATTGAAAAAACCAAAAACAATGTCTCTTTGTCGAACTACATCGTCTCTAAGCTTGAACGTAGGCAAGGCCATCATTGATGTGCCCCTGAGACACCCTAGGTCAGTCCTTTAGTAGTCCGTCATAATAAACAATTGTCTTTCATCTGTGTATATCTTCATTTTGTAAATGGGTTGAGTTAGTCAAACTACGTGGTCTCCGCATGTACAATGTAGGCAAGGATAATCTATGATCAGCCCCGAAGGCCCCTAGGATAGGTTTTTAGGTTAGGTTCTTGGTCGAAACTCCGAAACTCTCACAATAATCCAAAAACATCCAAATATTCAGAAAACCCCAAAACATCCAAATATTCAGAAAACACAAAAACATTTGAAAATGGAAAATCCAAAAATAATAGAAAACATTCAAAAGACCTAAAAAGCCGCAAAATATTCAGAAAACCCTAAATAGTCTCAGAAAATCAGAAAATCCTAAACATTTGCATAAACTTTCAAAAGGACCAAAATCAGCCTCAAAACATTTTCAAAATACCAAAAACATTGAAATATTCCAAGAAAATACAAAATCCCATCCATCCCATCTCGCTTTCACCTACAATAAACTTTCACCCATAATAAATGATCATCACCTTCACCCTTTGGAAAAACAAGTAGAAAACAAACATAGCAAGTTGTAAAGTGTGGACCTAAAAGTCAAAATATAATGTCTAAATCACAGATAAATATGCCAGTGAAGTTTATGGAAATGGCTCATCTTAGCATCATCATCCCAATATCAAACAACCCTCTAATTAACATGTCCTAGGATGTACCCTTTTGGTGATGGACATCAGTATCAGAAATCACCTTAGCTAAACTTAAACTAGGCAAGAGCTATAGATAACACTGACTGTTTGTCTTTGATATTTTCTTATGATTTATCTTAATGACCCATTATGAGGACCTCTCGATGATGTTTGTCCAAAATGATTTAGAGAGAAAGGAATTGAGCATCAATCATTATCTTTCATTTCTTGTGCTTGTGAATACTCTTGTAAAATAATCTTGGCGCATACTTGCTTAGTTATGTGTAGGAAGGTCATTTGGGGCATGTTGAATATTGTGTATGCTTTGGTCCAATATATTCTAAGCTTCTAACTTGTATTCCAACAAAGTTTCAGTATGTGAAGGTGTGAACAAGAACTATCCTATCTGTTTGTCAAGTTAAAGTCCATTACACTAGATACAACTTTGTCCTGGTTATCAATACCTTGACACATCATGTCTATGTCTTATATCAAACAATAAGGAATGATGGAAAATCCCAACCCCGAAGTGTGAGCATCCCACCCTGCATTTCTTGCATTATCTCATCATCCTCTCTAATAAAGTCTCACTCAATCAAGGACTCGTTAGATCTTTTGAAGAAATCATCAAAACCAACGGTCATTCATTCTTTATTCTTCTATCTTCTCTCTGTGATAACCTAGTATCATGACAGTCAATAAAAACATCATCATTGCATCCACCTTGCATCCACAAACCATCATCATAATCATTTGAATATCACATCATACATTTTGCATTATCATTTTCAAGATGTGATGAATAATATAGATTTATTATTCTAATCATCTTAAATCGTTGCATATCATAAGCATTTCCATCCATCCATCCATATGCATACATCATCATAAAACATGCATAGAAAATATACAAAAAAAGAAATGCATCCATATCATTTTCATCCATATCATTTGCATGTCATAATCATCCATCCATATCATATCATGAAAAGATAATGAAAAAGAATATAAAATTTCATCCATCCATATCATGATTAGTACATGTCACATAGGCATAAATAAAATGCATCCATATCATATCATCCATACATGAAATACAGTGAATGCATCATAACATGAATCATCTATATTCGTATCATATATATATCAAAAAATGTGTCATGGTACAACATCTGGACCAGTGTATATATATCAATCATTAGTACAATATCCATGAGGCTATCAAAAAGGAGCCCATGAATGTATATTAGTGATAAAAAATGGGGAAAAATAAAAAAGTGTCTATACATCAAAAAGCTAGCCCTGATGGCTACTACCCTCTCCAGCCCGCCTCTTAGGCTGATCCACTGCTTGGGGATGTGCATCACTGTAGTGTGGAAAATATGGTTGTCGAAGAGCTACTAGAACATCTCGATGATAATGATGCCTATAGTATACAACCTTTGTAACAACCTCTCTATATAGTCGTGTTGAAACTGTCTACCCATGAGTTGCTACCACCATCACCTCAATTTGTTGTCACTTGGCCACCTCTTGATCCCGCTCTCCTGTAACACCTTGAACTCTTCATATCACTTGTTCTCTCTCTACTATCACTACAACCACCTGCTACCGAGCCTGGTCTCGCTCAACAGTAATAGCCAAAACCAACTGGCGGGCCTAATCCTGCTCACCAATCAATACCTGCATCTACTGCTATGACTGTACCTATGGTTGCACTTGTGGCTATACCTAAGGTTGTTTTCCAATTAGAGGATCCCCTAGAAGCTGTATGTCCTGGCCATCCTGGCCTCTCTGTCCCCTACCTCTAGCTCTCCTGCCTCTTGGTCTCCCTCTAGGAGGAGCACCTGCCAAATCTATCAGTCGCTTGGGTGGGAAAAGCCATGCATCATATGCTGGAGTGTTTTGCACTACTAGCTAACCTTGATCATATGCCCAAGGCTGGGCCACTAACTATTTGAAACTCTCAATGGCCTCTAGAGTAGGAATGGTTGATCCCCATGTGGGAACCTCTCTGACCGATCTCGCAAAAATGGCCATGTATGCATCGTTAGGCCTATCCTGTACATCCTGAAATTGTTGAGCCACCCTATTAGGAAGATATCTCTCGATCATCATGTGCTTTCGACCCTACATGTAATAGGTATGTTTGGAAAAATACAACTACTGAATATCATAAAACCATGGTGGCATCTAAAGCCATGGGTGCTAGTGGAAAACTATCGTGTCATCTATAACCCATCTCTAATATGGGAAACCAATATGTCTAATGTGCCTCAATATAATGACACATCTATATCTCCAAATGACGGGATCATCTGACTCCACATCTACCATATGAACAATCAGTCAAAGCATGACAATGTGCTCCCATGCCCAAATGTGTAGCAAAGTAACCCATGCATCAATGGATCTCCCATCAAAATAAAAAAAAATCATGAAAATCATGGTAAAAGGAGGCTAACATCATAGGCCCCCACACAAACAAAGTCCTCGTGAAGAGCATCCAATGTCACACTAAGCGCCATCCTAGGCTAAACCCTCTGTTGTGTTTTTCTAGAGCCACCAAACCAAAAATGATGGCTACAATGATCAATTTAAAGGTTGGCATGTGACCTCTGTATGTTTCCAAATCAATTTGAGATGTGACCAATGTAATCTGGTCCATCTCCATCACCTCAAGGCATGGATCAAACCTAGCATTGATGTCGTAAATCACACGATCATCGTGAATTGGTAAACATAATATTTTCCACACGTCCTCCAAGGTAATTGTTGCCTCACCTATCGAAAGGTGAAAGGATGAGGTGTCACTATGCCATCTCTCACACAAAGCTATCATCATCACCAAATGAGTCCTAATCATAGGTGTGTATGCAACATACCACAGACCAATCTCTCCCAGGTGATCCTAGCACAACTCTAAAAGATAACCTAATCTCTCCATAAGCGTGAGCCTGTGCTCCCTTGACATCAATGGTGGGAAGAACTCCTACATCGACGAAGTGCATGACATTAGGAAATCATCAAAATTTGAAGTTATTTGAAATTTTTGGCCCAAAAATCACAATAGTGTCACTATATTCAAATTTCAAATAGCTACACCTAATGCATTTAAAATTTCAAATTGGAAAATGTGTTACCAGATAAGCTAGCATTGCGATTTAGCTTATGACCCAACCTAACCCTAATTTCTAAATCAGCAAGTGCATCACCAAATAAGCCTATGTCACCATTTAAAATTAGGAACCCTAATTTTAAATTGAGAAAAGCGTCGCTATATAAATATGCATCGCTATAAATGATTTGAGCATCGCTAATTTTAGTTTAGGCATTTCTATATAGTGACACTGCCATAATCTAAATTTAAAAGTGTCATAAATGCATCAAAAGTTCAAATATCAAATTAGGTTTCAAATCACATACCGGTGATCCTGCACCTGGAAGCCACTGGAACTCTTGAACATGGTCAGAGATGTGCCTAGGAAGCTCTTGACGTGCCATTTTGTTTAAGGTTCAGAGCTCAAATCACAAGAATTCTTTAAGGTGTGAATGCACAAATCAATTGAAAATGACCCTTCTTGTCTTATTTAAGCTATAAAATTAGGGATTTTTTTCCTTAATTTAACATTGAAGATGGGGTTTATTATCATTTTCACCAATTTTGCCAATCTGAACCAAATTTGCATCATTTTTTGCATTTTTGGCATTATTCTTGCATCCCAAAACTTTTATGAACCCAAAATTTGAAATTTGCGCCCAATTTCTCGAGGGGGCAGGTAGTTAACTTTATCCTTCTATTAGGGCATCTAAAAAATTAGAAAATCTTTATTTTTTGATTTAAGCAATAGTTTTAATCTGAAAAGCATTATTCTTTGAACTAAAGAAGTAGGTACCTTGCTTCAAAGAGGGGAAAAATGTAAACACTGAAAAATGTCCTAATTGATATCATACATTTAAATCAAATTTGCTAACATCATTTCCTCTTTAACCCGTCATCTTTTCAATTAGTTTATTTAATTAGCATAGCTAATTAATTAATTGCATCATTTTCAACCATTAACCTAATTAATTTAATCAGGTTAATTCATCTTTTTTTGCACTTACACTTCATCTGATTAAATTAATTAAATCAAAATATTTAATTTAATCTCCTAAGTCATCTTAGTTAATTAAATAACACTAAGTTATTTAATTAAATATCATTTCATCTCTCCCCCATTTATTAAATCATCTAATTTAATAAATATCTCTTTAATTCATCTAATTCCCTAATTGCATAAATTAAACCTTGTTTAATTAGCAATTAAACTAATTTTCCTCTAAGCAAAGGGAATATTCCCATGGAATATCTTTATCCCTTTTTTGCACAATTAAAAATTTGTTTTAATTTGTAAATTACTTTTTTCCTCACCCAAAGGAATATTCTAAATAATATTCTCTCTCCTCCAATCAACTCACTTGGCTTCTTGAACAAGCTAAACCTTCAACCTCTTGAGCAAGTTACCTTTGACCTGTGTGAACAGGTCAAAAGTGTGTTTGTTTAAGGAAAGTGTGGGCCTTTGATTAACTTTCATCATGCATTCTCATTAGTTGATGAGAATCCATGATCCATGCTTCTCATTCCTTTCATCTTAAACCATTGATTAAGCTTTTTGATCTCACCCATTCATTCCTCATTTGCTCTCCTCTAAATAAATCACTATTTGGAGACAAATGGATCCATCTTTCAATTGCAAACTTATGCTATTGAATTCACTTGCATCCATACTCTCAATTTATGAGCACTTTTTAACTTATTTTAATTTATTTTCATTGCATAATAGCTTAGAGCATCCATCAATGGCTTCCATACATCCATCTTAGCTTGTTTATAAATTAGGGGTTTTCATCTTTTAACACAATTTTAGCTTAGATTAGCTTAGCAATAGCATAATTAGATCATTTGTAGCATAAAATCATGACAACTTAGCTTGCATCATGTTTATTTTCAGCATAATCTATGTTTTCATATATCAATCACAATGGTTTCGTCGATTCTCTTACATAGAATCGACTGAAACATGCTCACTAATTGGGGGATTGGGAAAGGGTTATTGTTCCACATCAACACAACACCAATTCCATAATGAGATAAGTTTTTGATGGATAAGATTAGATGTTTTGGAAGCTTTCATAATTTAATATGTTAGGTTTTGATAAAATGTTTAGTTTCAATTTCATTTGATTGATCTTGTTGAGATTCAAGTATTAGTGGCTCTGTTATGCTTCAATTCTTCATGGGTTAGGTGTAATTCAGCCAATACTGATATTTTCACATCACACCAACATCCCCCATTAGGATGAAATTAGGGATAAGCTAAGAAACCTAATGATGAATGTAATGTCAGATACATGGATGGGTCTTAGCTATAAGGCTTGATGATGTAGCCATGTAAAAACAAATGAAATCTCCCATAATTAGAGAAAAGGAGAAAACCTCATGGAGAAGAAACTCCTCTCCAAAAGGAAAGAAAATTAAATAAATACACTAATGAAAGAAGGATAGGAGGACTCATTATGACCCCAAGGACTGCTTCTATCATACAAGTACAATGCATGTTCCCCCAAGAGTAGACAAAGAATAGGGATATGAATCTCCCCTTAAAGAAATATCTCATGTGCTAATAATGAAATCTTGAAGATAGAACACTATACATAGCTTGTAAACAACATTTATCCCTTTAGGAAGAAATAAATCCATTGGTGATTAGATAATCCATTCACATAAATTGGATGAATAGGGAATCAAAATCGAAACGATGTGTGCCTCTAAAATCTTCTCAAATATTCACATGTTGGAATGAGATGAAATCAATCCATGATTCTATGAAGAATAATGTAGAACAAGCTCCAAATACAATGATGATGGTGGGCTAAAAACTATTATGTGGTTGTTAGGAAAGAGGAGATGAATTTTTGCTCAACATAATCCTCTAAATATACAATCTAAGACTCCACAAACAAAGATGATATGTCTACAAGATATGAGTCCAAAATAGATAAGTTTAAAAGATAACAAATTTCTTACTAAATTGGACCAATAGGGGCCATGGATGTGGAGATACCAAGTTGATCAAGAACAATGAAATATGGATATTGGGTCTCAATATGATGAGTGAGAACATGAAGACAGGTCTATGAACCATCAGAACATGCAAGACTTGTGATATACTTAAGTTCCTCTAAAGTATCATAATCAAAGGGTATATAATTTGTAACATCAAGGGGAATGAAAAAGTTTGTAGTAGGATCCTCTCAGAATGGAGAGATATGAGGGTATCTATAGATCTCCCAAAGTCTAGTCCAAAGTGTGTAGGGATAATCAATGTTTGGTACAACACACATATTGTCATGATCAACACTATAACAAATCGATTGTAAAACATGATCATTGATACTGCTACATATTGATATATTCCCTAGTATGTTTGGTGTAGATATGAGTCCATAAATATAATGCAAAAGATCAGGCCACCTGAGATGTGTCAGGATATCATCTTGCCAAGACTCATAATTATCCTTTTACATGATGACCACAAAAGGATGAACATAAAAACCCATGATACTTGTCAAAATGATAAAATTAGAGATTGATAGCTTCAATTCATTTACATTAGATAAAATCAAGTCATCTCATGTAAAGAGAAAATATTCAGGTGCCAAAACATTCAAATAGTTGACCGAAATGGGAAATCACAAAAAAACTAAATAAAATGTACTTGAGGTAGATTTTGGAAAAAAAGTACATAAATTGATTTGAAGAGCTCTAAAATACATATGACTGAAATATCTACACATCCACACAAGGTGATTTTGGTATCTTCGTAGAGCCATGTTATGTTGGTTACATATGACTACTATGAATTTTTAGACTATTTCCTTTTGCCAACACTCATAGATGTGTGAAAGCAAGACCTTAGATCAAGGTTGACAAAAACACACTGTGAGTGACTCAAAAGCTACAAGATCAAGTGTGGTTGGTTCTTCAAAGCCAATTTACATTCATTCACTTCCATGGATTCAAAGACGAGCCATTTTAAATTTCACGGATGCTTATAGATTGAATTTTGGCACTGGAAATGGTTTGACAATTAGACATAGTGGACTCAATTTTGGGGTTTGGGAGGAAATATAAGGTGATAAATGATCTACCCATATCAAGGGGAGGTATTACAATAGTTAAAAGGTCATGCTAATAGTTGCTAACATTCAAGCATTTGTAGCTAGGGCTAGATATGATAAGTGATCAATTGTATTATGACCCAATTGGTGGAATGGCTACTTTGAAGATTGTCTCTTAAATGGTACATGAGACTCAACCCTTTTTTGAGGAGTGGAAATCACCATTGGTTGAAAACATTAGTGTTTACATTGATCTATCCAACATTGCTAGCAATGCTAGCCACACATGGGAGTCATTCTACAAACTGTTGCAAGTTTTTGATCCCTCCAAGAAAGTGGGAAAGGATCTATGAGTACAACTCATCAATCGAGCTTGGAGCAACCAAAAATAGAAGCCTATTGGAAATATAGGAAAACAATTTATAAAATGGAGTTAAATTTTAATGGTGTAGACTAATGAAAAATGAAATAAATTTTGGGATGAGCACCACATTGAGGAAGCCCTTATGGAACAAGGGAAAGAAGAAGAAGAGGAAGAGGGTGGCACAATAGAGGAATAGGAAGAGGTCTATGAAATTGAGAGACCAATCTACTCAAATTTTGTTGAATACGAGGTTGTCTAGCAACAAGAGAAAGGTACACCACGTTGAATGGATGCACCAACCATCGAGGGTAGAAGCAAGGTGTCACTTTGTGGTTCACCGTTTGAGTGTGAAAAGAAGAAAATGAGAGTGATAGACAAAGACTCAGTGTGTGAATAAGAAGAAAAAGTGTGGAAGAGAAGAATGGATCACAACCACTCTTTGGGGTCACACAACATAATGTAAGTTTAACTGATGTTGTTGTCTCTCAAGATTACTCTTTCTTCACTTCTTCAATGCTTGACATTCAAGAATCTTGTAGGATTTCTATGCTTTCAACCCCTCTATGTATGCCAGTTTCATCTTAAATGATTGTGGTGCAATTGTCGAGTATTCCCTTGCTTGGCTTTCCTCCTTTATTTCCATCCACCTTACCAATCCATTCATCAATTTCCATGGGAATAGTGTGTATTGCTTCAAAGCACCAAGTCACCATTTCTTTTGGGCTACCACTAGGATCTCCCTTTTCTAGGGAAAAATGCACTTGCTAGAGTAGTTCCATCAATAGATGGAAATAACTAGAAAGTTGTGTGAGGCCCATTCAGAGAAGCATAAGGGGAAAGTAGTAAATATGATGGAAGTGCCCCATATGGGATCCTTTTTGAACCCCAACCAACAATCTCCAATGATTTCTCATATAAACCCTATGATGATCAAGATTGAATAACAAATGCAACTTGGGGATTATTCTATTCATGCAATAGGCATGAACCTTACTCAGGTGAGGCCCCAAGATAAGGTTGAGCTAATAGAGGAAAATCAAAAGTCCATCATGATGGATTATCTAAAAACTAGTTGTTGCCTTAAGAAAAAAGAACAATAGCTCGTGAGTGTGAAAAGAACAATCGACCAATTAACTGTTGAGGGAAAGGTGAAGGAGGTGGAGCTGAGAAAACTGAAGAGGGAGCTAGAAAAAATTCACTCAAGAAACATTAGAGGTTGAGGCACAAAATAGATAAAATCTAGAGGTACAAGTATCTGAGCTAATGGTCCAAGTTGAGAACCTAGTGAAGGAGAAGGAAGCTGGAGATAAAAGACTACAAGTAGAACTGACCAATACATAGCGGCAACTTGTGAGACCCTACCCTTTTATGATCTTATTGAGTTTATGTGTCTTGGATGGTTCTTGTCCAATATTTGATGTGCCTCTTTGTTTGGATACTATACCTGAGTTATGAGTGGTGGCCGTTTCTATCTATCAATGATATTCATATGAATATTTTTGGATAAGGTTAACTAAATAATTCTACCCATTTAATGGTTCCTATGATTTCTTTGTGATAACTAGATTTGTTCTTTTGATTGATTATGCTAGTATATGTTGAACTGAATGTTTAGTCATGATGGGTTATGGTTATTTACTTTCTAGTAGTAGCACTAGATGTATATCAAATGTATTAATTTATAGGGGTTGTTGAGATGATTGCTAAGATGATAAATATTTGTTCTTTTCATGGATGGTATTTGGATGTACTTATGGATGTTGGACCTTATGTTGATTGTTCGATCATATGATGTCCTCTGATGAGAGCATTTTTTATTAATGTATTTAATTGTATATGTTATTCTATGGTTGACTAATGGATTTGTGTTTCTATGTTATATGTTATGATGAACTTGTTTTTTCTATATACTATACTGACACCTTTCATTGAGTGTACAAGGATTTTTAACGATGATAGAATTAATGGGGAGTCACTTAGACACTTGTATTATTTTGTATAATATAGAATCTTGGAATGGGATCCTATGGGTTATTTTTTATTATATTGGGTTATGTCATTTTCAAATTTTATGTGTTGTGTGGATTATGCTTTGTGCAAGTTTTGATTTATAAATTTTTAAAATAAATTTAAAATGTGCTTTTAAGAGGTCTAAGGTGTGTTTTATGTGTTAAAAGTTAGCCTAGGACCTAGATGTATAAGTTGGAAGGTTTTTATTATTATTTGTGATCTTATAAAAAGTGTGTAAACCCTCCTTTTACCCTCACTCATAAGTAAAAAAGAGAGGGTGGTTAGGTGGTTGTGTTGGTTATTGAAGGAAGTTATCTCTCCCTAATCTTTAAAAATCCTTGCTTATGGAGAGGAGAGGGTTACCTTGCTCTTTTTTTTCTTTGCACTTTTGTGATCTTTGTTTTAGAAGTTCTTGAGAGGAAGAAGAGGGAGAGGTTGTTGGAAAGAGGAGGAGGCTATCCATCCAAGAGAGTCTACCATTTTTGGGATAATAGTGAATTGAAGTATTCCTCTTCTTGTTGTTTTACAATAAATTGTTCAGATTGTTTTATGAGGGTTTGATTTGAGGGTTTTGTTGTGATGTATTCTATTGTATGTGTTGTGCTATTTTTCTTTAGCATTAGTTTTAGAGGATTTGACCCCCTCTTGTGAAGAGGAGTCTTTGGTCCTCCATGTATAGGGGTTCAAGTGGGTGTAGCTTCCACACATAGGGGCTTTTCACTATTTGGGATATGAATATCCATTGTGGGTAATGGCCATTACCAAGGTATGAGTACCCTTACATCTATGGGGATATGAGTATCCCATCTTTGTTGTTGGGAAGAATAAGGGTCTTGATATGGGTGTGTTTGATGTGGCATTGGTGAGGTGTTGAGTTGGTGTGGAGTTGATCCTCCCTTTAAGTGGTTTTCCCTTGTGGTAAACCAATGTGATAGAAATGTGTTTTGTGCTCTTGTGAATGGATTAATATGAGGGTTTGTTGTATAAGTGAAATGTTATTGTGGTACATGTTCTTGAGTTTTGAGTTGAGTTGTTTCTTGTGGCTAAGTGATTACCCTATGCTCGGGGGTGGGTTGTATTACAAACCTATGGTTGGGAGGAGAGCCCATCGGTATCTTATTGTTTTTCCCATACTTGTTCTTTTCAGGTTTCTTATGGAGTTCTTGGGAGAGAAGAGATGTGTTGGGTTTCAAAAAGAGTCCTTATTTTGCTTTGCATTTGTACTTCAAGACTATGAATCTTTATATAAGGTTTGTAAAAAAATTCTAGAGTGATTGAAAAATTTGAGGCATTCCAAGTAGTTGTTAAAATTGTGTTTTTTATAAAGAAGGGGGTTCTGTGTAAAGGGCCTTTTTGCAATGTACCCTATTAGTTTTCTTGCATACATAACTTGACATTTGATTTGAAAGGGAAATTTAAAAAAAAAGGTTTTATTGGAATATCATATAACTCTATACTCTTGTAGAAATAGAAATAAATAAAACATTGATACGAAAATATAATATTAAGATATATAGAAATAAATAAAACATTAATCTGAATTTTGAATATAATTATTCTTTCTTAAGAATAATAGATGTCTCCTTACCTTCGTATAAATTCCATATAGTCAGAAGGAAGGTTTAGATGGCTATTTGTCTAATTTACTATTGTATGCAACCGAAATAAAAAACTTGTATGCAAATCTGTTCTAAGATTTCTATATGATTCCCTGGAAATGAAAAGAAAATAAAGTTTATGTTTGGTCGAAAATTCAATATGCTAGTAAAGGAAGAATGAGGGAAGATTCTTGTTCAATGAACTTAGCTTTTACTTTTAAAAGGAGAACATTATTCTCTCTGCTTATTAATGCTTTAGACTTCACCAACAAATTAGACTTGTCTGCAACATTATTTAAAATTATGGGATTATTCATCCTTCTTGCATAAGAACCCAACGTGGGGATTTATACAAGAACTAGTTCCTTCAGCATTTTAAATAGTTATAATAAATTTTAAATTAAAAACCCAGACCTAAACTAAGACTAAGTTATCCCATAGTACAGCCAACAAAGGACCCAGAAATAGCACAAGTAGTCTGTTCCAAAAATAATAAAATTATACAGAAGGAAGTAATAGTATAATAATCCAAATCAAAAAATCTTAAGCCTGAAAACCCACAGCAGATTTGAACAATTTAAAAACTAACATTAATTATTCTTAATAAAAAATCTGAATTGAATTAGTATAGAGAAAGTATTTATTCATGATTTTTGGCCAAAAAAAAAAAAGAACCCGATAAATATATATTTGTGAAATAAAGTTAATTAAATGTAGGAATTACAATTAAAAAAATCAATTAAAAATCAATGGAGAATTTAGTAATAATATTTAAGAAGAAATTGTAGTCAATTGAGTTAATGATTTATAGAGGCTTCCTTAAGTAGTAGAAAGTTTCTAATTTGAAACTCATTGATTACATGTAAAGTTTAATAACCAATTAATTAATATTAAAAGATATAATGTTACAAATATTGAATTTCAATTAAGAACTTTCCAAGTTGAGAAGTTTTATTAAAACAAACTTTTGTCTTTTAATTCTATGGAGAAATTGAACAATAGGTTAATATGTGAAATTTATTTAAAAAAAACTTAATAAAATTTTAATAATACATTGCAATAGTCAGGTTAGAAAAATAATCTCCCTTCAAAACAAATGGATTGAAGAATAGTCATTGAGAGTAAACTTAGTATCAACAAATGGAAAAAAATTAGTATATATACAGAAGATAAAATATATTGCTACAATAGTACTTACATTTTAAATAATTTTTTAACCATAACATCCATTCAACAATGTCGAGTTCATTTCATATAGGTTTCTACAGAATTTTAGAGTAGAACTTGTTGGAAAAATGAAGAAGAATGACTATCTCTAAAATTTTGAGTTGTCATTGATGTCACCATGTTGTGACTGCAAGTCTAAGTCAGTGCCTGATCTGGTATTTTGGTCCGGTATCTAAACCAGTACTCGAGTTGCACTCTCTGGTATTCTAGTTCACATTCCTTTGTAGTTGACAGTTACTGTTTGCAGTTTTGGAAAATTGTTTATGGTTGTTGAAGGCATGCATCTTCAGAATATTATGTTCTTTGGTGCTCATACAACGTAATGGCATTATCCTGTTGGTTGCTTTTTTCATTGAAGTGTATTCTTGGCTGTCTTCTTAGGTTAATCATGATACAGTGAATTAATTTTGCTATGCGGATATATGTGCAACCTATCTTAGGTTTATGCCGACATGATATAGCATGCTGGATGTTTGAATTGTTTTTTGGAAATATTTTCTGAATGATTGGAGCCAAAAGTTAGTATTTTTGGAAAATAAGAAGTGCATCTAATTAGGCCAACCTAATTGATGCTTGTGGATAGATCAGGTATATATATGTACATGTTGGACAGGTTTTAGAAGAGATGTAGAAGTTTGTGTATGTGTGAATTTAATGAAGCAATAGTGAATGTAAAAGTGAGAAAAAATGATGAAGTGTGTTATTTCAGTTTATTGAGCATCATCGGAATTGCATCAACACTTGTTAGGTGCATTATTCTTAGTTCATTTTGGCTATAAAGCCCAATTTTGTTTGTGAATCTTTGTGTAGGCAATGAGCCTCCCTTGTCAGCAGTGATCTTTTGTATTTGGACAGTGAGTCCTTTCAGGGCAGTGAGCCTTTTATTTTCAATTTGAAACTACTTTGTATTGTGAGTTAATCCTCACTATGGTTTTTCCACGTAAAAATTTGGTGTTTATTATGTTAATTTACTTTCTGTTATTTGTGATTCATGCAAGTATACTTAATAACATAATAGTGTGGTTGTGGAATTGACAAGTGTTGAAGTTTTAAGTTTTAATTTCTAACAACTGATTCACCCCCCCTCTTAGTTGTCCTGCGCCTTTCTAACAATTAGTATCAGAGCTTTGGTTCCTTGGTGAAAAGCTTAACCGCTTGAGGAGGATCCTAATGGTTGATCAGATGGATAATAAAGAACTCTAGACTGCACTTAAGGATCTTGAAAAAGTTGAAAATGAAAGCATAGATTTGAAAGAGAATCTGGATGAAGCAAATGAATGTGTCTAGAAGTTGGAAGAACAACTGAATAAATTCAAGGAAATACATAGAGAAGTGAGTTAGCAGTTGAAACAAGATATAATTGGATTGAAAGTGACAGTAGAAGAGAAGAAGAGAATTGAAGAATGTCTTAATACAATGGTGCAGAACAAAAATGAAGAATGCTCTAAACTTGAGGATTGAATTGGAAAAGGAAAAAATCTATGAGAATAATTTCAAATCAAGCTTTGATAAGCTTGGAGAATTTCTTGCTAGACATAAATCAAGTAAAGACAAAGTTGGCTTGGGAAATGATGGAGGTGAAAGTTCTAAGGATAATCAAATTACTCAGGACAAAAGGAAGCAAAAGAGAAATTCAAGGAATTTTGCAAGGAGACCACTTGTGAGACAACCTAATGCACAAAGGTATCTCTCTTTCAATGATATTTGTTTTTCCTGTAATAAATATGGTCACAAGGCAACATAATACAGGAGCAAGAAGAATCAATTTTCTGGTCCTTTCACTGGGCAATCTTTTGAATGTAAGAAGGTTGGACATAAAGCTATTGAATACAAATCTTAGGTGAGAATTACCATTCAGGTAATGAGGAACATATTTAATGAAGGTAGAATGAATCGATCCTTTAATGGCTACTATTATACTTATAAAAAATTTGGACATAGAGAAAATTAATGTAGGTCTAGAGGTAATGGAGGTCAAAGTAATAAAAAAAGTGTTGTTTGTTATAATTGCAATAAACTTGGACATATTTCAAAGGTTTGCAGAAGTAAGAAAGGAAAGAAGTCGACTCCGGTAGAGAAGAATGATCCAATAGAGAAGGTTGACAAAGAAGAAATGAAGCAAGAGATGAATAAGATATGGAAGAAGAAAGAAGAAGAAAAACCTGAAGCTACTGATGTGTCTGTGCTCTCATCTGGTATGGATGATTCCTTTGGGAATTAGACCTAGCATGGTCTTAGGGGGAACATTATTAGAAAATTATAAAACCCCCTAGATAAATGGCGTGTCAGAGGCTGGCACGAGGGTGAAATGTGAGGAATGAAGAATAAGAGGTTTTGGAAAAAGAACCGAAAGAAAACATGTTGTCATGATGATTTGTAGACTGAATTAGGGTTTTTTGTGTTGAGAAGAATGTTTTTAGTAGCTTTTTGATGTTTGTCTCATTTAATGTGTTTTAGGGTAAATTGGATGGTGTATAAGTTGAAATTTGTGAGTCTTCTTGATTAATTGAGCATTCAAAGAACTTGAAAGGTGCCCCAGAGCGATCTTGAAGAGAGCTTGAAGTAATTCTAAAGGGAATTTGAAGAAATTGTCATGGGTAATTTGGAATCTTTTCTTAGTTTACAAAAAGGGGAAGAAGAAAAATGAAGAGGTTTCGATTAACGAATTCAAGAAAGCACGACAATGGATAGAGAATTGAGTAGCATCATCCCTCTAAAGTTGAAAGGAGTTGAATTAGAAGAATTTTATCATAGAAAGATGAAAGAAATGGAACTAGGGTTGAAGGTAAATGAATTATAGAACATAAAAACCCTAGGTATGGATTTGTGGAGAGAATTTCCATGCTTTCTTGATAAAGAGTTTATTTTTTCTTGTTGAATCATTTGAAGAATGACAATATTGTATTGGAAAAACCCTACTTAATCTTGAAGGAAGTGATTGAAGTGATTACTAGCTTATGCAGTATTGGGGATCTTCTTGGAAAGAAAATTGTGAAGTACAAAGATGTGGAGGAACTGATTGGCATTAGTAAAGACCCTTGAGCTCTACTAATAAACACTCTTGAGGATTTGACTGAAGGTATGTTGTGTACGGTGTTTCTTAAAAAATATATTTTAAAAATCGTGAAGGTTTGACATTAGCTATTACCATTTATATTGCACATATGATGGTTAAGGAGAATATGCAGTTTGATTTGTGTGGTCTATTGCTTGAGAATCTTTCTGAAAGTGTTTGAATGTTAGTGATTGAGAGTTATCCCTTTTCGTTTGGATCTTTTCTTGTGTGCTTGGTGTTTTAATTTTTTATTTCCCTACTGGGAAAGGATAATGTTGTGTGGGATTCTAGTATTCTTATTGGGAAACAAGTTTATAGATACCTGGAAGCATTAGCAGATAATGTAAGTATGTGAAAATCATATTTCACATCCTTGAAAAAAAATATTTGCTTCAATGTGTCAGCACTGAGTCAGTTTGAAGTGGGTTCATCCTCCAATAAAAGAGAATTGGAAGTTGTTATTGGTGATTCCCCTCTAGAATTGAAGAAAAGAAAAACTGTATAACTTAAGACATCATTGTCTTTTCGGAAGACAAGGAGAAAGAATCTCTACTTAGATTTGAATCCTTTGATCCAAATGACATCCAAACTATGTCAAGATTAAGGGAAAAATGAAGAAGATTGGTGAGATATGGAATGCAACCTCTCCTATTGTCAGACTAAAAATTGATGATGCTTTAGTAGATTATTTACTTTGAAAAGGTATTGATGTATCAATTGTCTTTGGTTCCCTACCAAAAATTTTAGTTGAGATTGTTGAAGAAATAATGTTGCTTGAAGGTCCAGAAGGATGTAATTTTGAAGCCTTGGTTGAAAACAGATGTACCAAAGATAAGCTAAGATTATTTGAGCTTATCATGGAAATGAAGAAATGCATTAAAGGAATATCAGATATTTACAAATATTGCCTCCGATGGCCTGTTGTAGTAGATAATTTCAGAAGTAGAATTGAAGAAATTGAATATGAAGTGAATGACATTGGAAGGAACTTTGATATCCTTGAAGACAAAGAAGGGAAAAAAAGGCTGAGAGTTGGTGAATTGCAAGTTGAACTAATTGTTGTACAAAGAAAAAGAGATGATGTGGTGCAAACCTTCTGGCTCCTTAAGGAGATTGTTGAGGTCTGGTTAGACCATATTTTTGGAATACTTACTAATGCAGAAGAGTGTGAAAAATAGTGTTCATATTGACCTCATCTTCTTTTACTTTGTTGGGCTTATTGGAAAGCATCTGCAAAAGAATGGATTCAACTACATTTAACAGGAAGAAATTTTGTCCAATTCTCAAGGAAAGATACAAGAAGGTGTTTTAGGTGAAGAGTGTCATTTTTACTTGAATCCTGAGTGTTCAATTTTATTGTTTTGTTTGTTTTGGAAAAGAGTTAAAGGAAGAGGAAAAGGAATTTGAAAAAAATGAAGTTAATTGAATTGTTGTTTGAATTTTTTTGGATGGTTGGAAGTTTTTGAAAAATTGGAATCTTTTTGTAAATTTTGATGTCATCATGTTTACATCCTTTTTGTCTGCCCTTTTCCATTGATGTCAAAGGGGGGGAGAATAGAGTGATTGGGGGAGAGTTTAGAGAGTTTGGAGAGATTGGAGAATTTTTTTTTTACTATTTCTTTTTGGCACATGTTTCCATCAATGAAAAAGGGGGATATTGTTGGAAAAACAAAGAAGAATGACTATCTCTATAGTTTTGTGTAGTCATTGATGTCACCATGTTGTGACTACAAGTCTAAGTCAGTGCCTGATTTGGTATTTTGGTCCAGTATTAGAACCGTTATTCGAGCTACACTCTCTGGTATTCTAGTCTGGATTCCTCCACAATTGACAGTTACTATTTTTTATTTTGGGAAATTGTTTATGGTTGTTGAGGCATGCATGTTCAGAATATTATGTTCTTTAGTGCTCGTACGATGTAATGGCATTATCTTGTTGGTTGTTTTTTTGCATTGAAGTCTATTCCTAGTTGACTTCTTAGGTTAATCATGATACAGTGAGTTAATTTTACTATGCGGATATATGTGCGACCTATCTTAGGTCTATGCCGACATGATGTAGCATGTTGGATGTTTGAATTATTTTTTGGAAATATTTTGTGAATGATTGGAGCCAACAATTAGTATTTTTGGAAAATAAGAAGTGCATCTAATTAGGCCAATCTAATTGATGCTTGTGGATAGATCAGGTATATATATGTACATGTTGGACGGGTTTTAGAAGAGATGTAGAAATGTGTGTAATGAAGTAGTAGTGAATGTGAAAGTGAGAAAAAATGATGAAGTGTGTTAATTCAATCTATTGAGCATCAACAAAATTGCATCAACACTTGTTAGGTGCATTATTCTCAATTCATTTTGGCTGTAAAGCCCAATTTTGTTTTGTGAATCTTTTTGTAAGCAGTGATCCTCCCTTGTAAGTAGTGAGCTTTTTTATTTGGATAGTGAGTCCTTTCAGGGAAGTGAGCCTTTTATTTTTAGTTTGAAACTACTTTATATTGTGGGTTAATCCTCATTGTGGTTTTTCCCTACTTAGGTTTTCCATGTGAAAAATTGGTGTTTATTGTGTTAATTTACTTTTTGTTATTTGTGTTTCATGCTTATACTTAATAAAAAAATAGTCTGGTTGTGGAATTGACACGTGTTGAAGTTTTAAATTTTAATTTTTGACAACTAATTCACTCCCCCTCTCAGTTGTCCTACGCCTTTCTAACAAAATAAATAAAATAATTGTATTTTTCTTTAGTAACCTTTAGACTGTGAGTTATGATAACAAGGGATTTTGGAAGTGGTAGGCTTGATCAAGTCTAGAAATTAAACCATAATAGGAAATTTACCTTATAAAATTTAACAAGAATTAATAAGTAAACCCCAAGCTATAAATGTTAACTATTAGCATGACCTCTAAGAAAGATTTAACCTATCGTTTAAGACTTGACAACATCTAGTTAATTCATATGATATCAATGATAATGGTGAGTTGAAAAAATTATTTTCATTTACTCTTAATTTTGTTTCAAAGCATGTTTGTTTGGTGCAAAATTATTTATTATCTCAAAACCTTCATAGTGAAGTTGTTTTTTGTGCAATAATATTTTTCTCTTAAGAAAACTAAGAAAAAAATGTAGGAAGGAAAAGGAAAATTGCTTTTTGTCAAGCTTGTCAAACTTAAAAGAGAGGTTATTTTCTATACCCTAGGATACTTAGGCAATCTTTTAAAAACATCTCCAATTGAAACACTTAGAGAAGAATGCAAACAAAGATAGTTTAGGCAATGTAATGACATTGTAAACTTGATGTCATTGATTGTAGATTAACTTTAAAACTAGAATAAGATTAGTAAGTTGGAAACAACATGACCAAGGGTGTTAAAATGAAAATTTAGAAAATGAGAACAAGGCTGAAAATGAAAAATAGTCACAAAGTGTTTATTGCATGCAATCTTGAAAAACAGGGCAGTGTTGAAGTTTGGTATTTGGATAACGGTTGTAGCAACCACATGAGTGGTAACAAAAAATTATTTTCCTCCATAGAAAACAACATTAAGTTTTAAATCAAAATGGGGAACAATGAGAAGATTCTAGTCATGAGCAAGGGCATAGTGTGCATACAAACCAATCATGGTGAAGTAATAAAAATCCATGATGTCTTTGATGCCCCGGGCATGAAACAAAATATCTTAAGCATTGTATAGATGGTTCAAAATGGTTATAAAGTCCTAATGGATAAAGGGGAATGCATGATTTAAAACAAGGATGGAAGCAAGAAATTTATGGCAGCGGTTCAAATTCCAAAGAACTAGATGTTTCCCCTCAAAATGAAAATCCCAACACAATCAAAAAAATTGCAGTAGTCAGCCTTCAAAATAGTCATCCAAGACCCATCCAAGCTTTGGAATTTGAGGTATGGGCATCTAAGTTATTCTAGTTTAAGGATTTTAGCTAGAAAAGATATGGTTAGAGGCCTACGAACAATTGTAGATCTCGATGGAAAGTGTGAAGCATGCATCCTAGGTAAAAAACATAGGTAACCCTTTCAATTAGGGTATTCTAGGAGAGCAAGAGCACCATTAGAGCTGGTGCATTTAGATTTGTGTGGTCCCAGGAAGACCCTAACCCTAGGTGGAAATTTTTATTTCATGACATTCATAGACGATTATAGTAGAAAAATCAAGGTGTATTTGTTCAAGAACAAATCAAAAGCACTTGAGAAGTTCAAGGAGTTTAAGGCCTTGGTTGAAAAGTAAAACGAACACTATATCAAAGTCCTCAAAATGGATAGAGGGGGAGAGAACATCTTGAAAGAGTTTATGGACTTTTGCAAGTCCCAAGGAATTCAAAAATAGCTCACAACCTAGTATACTCTACAACAAAATGGAGTAGTTGAAAGAAAGAATAGAACCATCACAGAGATGGCAGCAAGCATATTGAAGGAAAAAGGTTTGTCTAATGAATATTGGGGTGATGTTGTAGAAACAATGATCTAAATTTTGAATAGGTCCCCCCACAAAGGTCATTCATGATAGGATTCCACAAGAAGCATGGATGAAATGCAAATGGAGTGATGAGCATTTAAGTATATTTGGATGTGTGGCATATGCACTCATTCCAAAAGAGAAAAGGCATAAATTTGATGACAAAGGTGAAAAATGTATTTTCATAAGCTATAGTGAAGAATCCAAAGCCTACAGATTGTACAATCCCATCACTAAGAAATTGATGATCAACAAGGATGTTGAATTCATTGAAAATGAGTCATGGGATGGAACAATGGATAGAAACACATGTATTTATGTCACAATACCCTTTGAGGATGAAGAAGTTGTAGAAGACAGATGTGTCAGTACTTTACAACAAGGTAATAGTTCTGAAAATAGTAGCAATAACTCCAAAAAATTTCAACAGAACAGTTGCTCTAGAAACTTTCAGCAGGATAGTTGCTTTGCAAATTTACAACAACAGTCTTCTTCATCAGTCCAATAGTCAAGAAGCTCTAGAAATTCTAACCCTACACTTGCATCATTGATGCTACAAAAAAATAGAAGCATGATGGAAATTTATGACAACACAAGGTATGATGATTTTGATGAGAATTTAAAATTTTCTTTGTTTTCCTATAGTGATCTCCAATATATTTTGAAGTCATGAAAGAAGAAAAATGGTGTAAGGCCTTGGATGAAGATTTGGATGCTATAGAGAGAAATAAGACATGGTAGCCCACTAATTTACCCAAAGGGAAATCAATCATTAGAGTTAAGTGGATCTATAAGACAAAACTTACTACTAATGGTAAGGTTGAGAGGCATAAAGCAATGCTAGTTGTTAAGGGATACAAACAACAACCTAAAAGAGACTATGATGAAACATATGCACCAGTAGCAAGGCTGAAAATAGTATGGATAGTCCTAGCAATTGTAGTCCAACACAAATGGAAATTATTTCAAATGGATGTGAAATCAACCTCCTTAAATGAAGTGCTGAAAAAAGAGGTGTATGTGGAGCAGCCACAAAGCTATGAAGTCATGGGGCAAGAAAACAAGGTCTATAGGCTTCAGAAAGATTTATATGGGCTTAAACAAGCACCATAGGCATGGTACAACATAATTGATTTGTACCTTCTAAGCAATGGATTTAGAAAAAGTGGTAGTGAGCCCACACTTTACATCAAGGAAGCCAATGGTGAGATTCTTATTGTTGTTTTGTATGTAGATGATTTAATTTTCATAGGGAATAGTAATCTTTTCATTTCTAATTTCAAAGAGGTAATGAAAAATAAGTTTGAAATGATAGACCTAGGTTTTCTAAAATATTTCCTAGGCATAGAGGTCCAGCTAGTTGGATACACAGACAATGATTGGGAAGGAAATATGGATGAGAGGAAGAGCACATTAGGATATTTGTTCCACATGGGTTTAAGAGAAAAATCATGGGCATCAAAGAAGCAGCCCATAGTTTCTTTCTCCATAGTTGAAACTTAGTGCATAGCAACAAACACAACAACATGTTAAGCTATTTCTCTTAGAAGAATCCTTGCAAATTTGAATGAGTAGCAAGAAGATGGTACAACCATATTTTTGTGACAACATGTCCTCTATTGCCTTGAATAAGAATCCCACCTTTCATGGATGAAGCAATCGCATCAAAATCCGCTACCATTTCATAAGGGAGTTGGTGGAGCATGGAGAGATTAAACTTCAGTACTGCGGATCTAAGTAGTAGCTCGCTGATATTTTCACAAAGGAATTGTCAAAAGACTCCTTTGAATGCCTAAGAGATAGGCTTGGTATGATGGAATGCTCCAAAACTTCAGTTTTGGAAACTCAAAAATGTGTCAAAAATCTAGACAGGTCTAGGAAAGACAACTCTTGAACATAAAATAGGTACAAACAAGTTTACTCCAGAAACTTTCTCTGGTGCTCCAAAAATTTTGCTTCATAAATGTTGCATCGAAAGTTTCAAAGAGTGATGAAAAACAAGAACTTTTATGCTGTAAAATTTTCTCTAGAAACTTTGAATGGTGATGAAAAATAGAATGGCTCAAGATTAAGGGGGGGTGTTGGAATTTTTTTATCTTGAGCAGCAATGAGCAAGTACATTTAATGCACAGTCAAATGAGATTTGTTTTGGATCGTTCCCCCCACTTGCCATGTCTAACTTATGTTGGCCAGTTAATGTTTTGACAACAAATTAATTGTGGTGGTTAAATTTGAATTTTGAGCGATAGTTTTGGGAAAAGGAAAGAAAGACAAAAAGAAAGAATAGAATATTTTTGTTAAGACAACATAGAAGAACAAGGAAGAATGCTCAGTAGAATAAAATAGAGAAGAAGAATATGTAGCAGTAGAAGATATTGCATAGAGTGAAAAGGTCCAATGCTTTGGAATATTTGTAGCATCACACAAAAAGCTCCAATGCATTGAAATCTAGGTAGTTTGTTGTATGAAGAATATACAGAGTGTTAGCTCTAATTTTTTGTCTGTAATCATTTTGAATGTAATCCTTTTTGTGTATGAATGAAATAGAAAATATATTTTGCCTCCTTGTCTTGTTCTCTCCTTTTTTGTGTGTGTGTTTTCATTTTTTCCCACTTTAGTTGGGATCTTGTCTCAACATAAAGGACATAGATTTGAATCTACAACAGACACTCTGATTTATTGTTGATTCAAAATCATTGACCATGGAGGTAATTGGTGTTGTGAATCGAGTGCTCTCTTTTGTTTCAATGAATGTTATATAATCAATGTTTCTATTAGAAAAATTATATAGTGCAAGTGATGAGATGCTTTAGAAAGTAGGCATAAATGAAAACCGACAGATAGCTATGAAAACAAATCAATTCTTGAGCTCTATCAAAGCTGAGTTGAAGTGCCAAGCACATTTGGGTGACTTACAAAGGGTAGTGCATACCACAATTGGGACTACCAATTCAAAGAACTTATAGTGGGTACACACCAATATGATGTATATTTTAGAGGTATGAGTGAATTTCCCAATGCCTCTAAGGTGGAAGCTATCCTGCGAACACTTGTTGAGTTAGAGTACCAAATGTGAGTTGTGCTACAAAGTTTATATAATTGAACTTGATCATTGGAATTATCGATTTAGACAAGGTCTTTCAGCCTTTAAAGAGGAAAGAACAACCTTCTAAAGGTGAATGGACATCTCTGCAACACTCTCTTGAGAAGATGTAATTTTGAGGAATGCACATATTGTGACTTTTTTCTTTCTATTTTGGGATTTGAACCAATTTTTTTGGTTCTTACCTTTGCAAGAATTTTGTAGTAGACAATGTTTGAAGCTTTAATAGACTTTATACTGCATTCTAGTTTATTGGATGGATTTATCTTTTTCATATTTTTTGGTAACTATGATTTTCCTAAAAGCTTCCATGTGGTAATCGAGTGGTCATTTTTGATAAAGAAATTCTTGACAACATTGAGAAACAATGCCAAGAAGCCATGTGGCAACTTGGCATATTAATTGATTTAGTAAGGTTTTGAGGTTCTCGAAAAAGATAATAGAATTTATAATTTGTTTGCAATACTTAAGAGACACCATCATCTAATTTAAATACTTATAATTAATACTTTTGTTTATGCAAAATTTGGTCAAGTAAAACATACTGTTGATGTGAGGATACCGGTTATGGGCCAAATTATGCTTGATCCATGAAGAATCGAAGAATAATTAAGCAATCAATACTCGAATCTCAACAAGATCAGTCAATCAAAATTGAAAGTAAACATTTTATCAAAAAACCTAACATGATAATCTTATGAAAGCTTTAAAGAAAACCATCTACTCTAATCTATTAAAATTTATCTTGTTGTGGAATTGGTGTCACATTGATGTGGACTGACAACCCTTTCCTGATCCCATGATAGTGAGCTTGTTTCAGTCGATTCTATGGAAGAGAATCGATGAAACAATGATGTTTGATGTAGGAAAAACCTAAATTATGCACAAAATGAATATGATGTAAACTAATTCACCATGATTTTATGTTATAAATAATCTAATTATACAATTGCTAAACTAATTTAAGCTAAAAATGAGCTAAAAGATGAAAACCCTAATCTTTTTACAAACTAAGATGGATGCATGGAAGCCATAAATGGATGTTCTAAGCTATTATGCAACTAAAAAAAACTGAAAATAAGCTAAATGTATGCAAATTGAGAGTATGGATGTGAGTAAATTCAACAACATGAATTTGCAATAAAATATGGATCCATTTGTCTCCAAATAGTGATCTATTTATAGGAGAGAAAATGGGGAATGAATGTTTGAGATCAAAAAGCTTAATCAACAATTCAGAATGAAAGAGATGGGAGGCATGGATCATGGATTCTCATCAATGGATTAGAATGCAAGATGAAGATTAATCAAAGGCTCACAATTACCTTAAACAAACACACTTCTGACCTACTCACACAAGTCAGAGGTAACTTTCCAAAGAGGTAAGAGGGTTTAACTTGTTAAAGAAGCCAAGTGAGTTGATTGGAGGAGAGGGAATATTCCTTAGAATATTCCATTTGGATTAGGAAAAAGAGGATTTTACAAATTAAAACAAAGTTTAAATTATGCAAAAAGGATAAAGAAGATTCCATGGGAATATTCCCTTTGATTAGAAGAATAATTAGTTTAACTGCTAATTAAACAAGGTTTAATTTACACAATTAGGGAATTAAAAGAATTAAATGATATTTGTTAAATGAGATGATTTAATAAATAAGGGAGGGGTGAAATGATATTTAATTCAATAGGATAGGTTTATTTAATTAAATAAGATGACTTAGGAGATTAAATTAAATATTTTTATCTATTCAATTTAATGAAGTATTAGTGCGAAAAGAGATGAATTAACCTAATTTAATTAATTAGGCCAAATAATGAAAATGATGTAATTAATTAATCAGCTAGGCTAATTGAATCAATTAAGTGAAAATATGATAGATAAAGAGGAAATGATGTTAATAAATCCGATTTGAGTGTATGACATTGATTAGGACATTTTTTAGTTTCTATACATACAATATCATTTCAAAAATTAATTTTCAATAAATGTGTTATAAAATTCTCTCTACTTGATGGAAACATGTCAATGAAGCACAATAGGAACCTAGTGTTTATTATTTTGGTGTACTATTCTACTAGCCTTGCACATCACACATTATTTTGTTTTAGATCTATTTGTAATAAATATTTTTTTAAGGAATTGTTAAATTTGTATAAATATTGTAGCTTTAATTGTTATTAGTAACTATTGAAAAGTTGAGGAACAAGAAAGTGGATGTTGGAACTGAAAGTAGAGTTGGAAGACCTTTGGAAAGTTTGTCTAGGCACAAAGCCATTACTAGGGAGATTTCCAGCAGTAAGCAATCTACCCTTAATTTAGCTCAACAAGAGTAAGAAATGAAGTTCCTTTCATGGAACATGAGAGGACTAAACAATCCTCTAAAGAAATGTGCCTTAAGGAAATATATTATTGATATGAAGATTGATATTTTGTTGCTCCAAGAAGTCAAAATGACTCACCAAACATTTTCCTCTATTAATAAAATTTGATCGGGATCTTCCTTCTATTATAGTGAGGTGGATGGTGCTTTGGGAGGTATTGCCACTTTATGGAATCCTTCTAAAATTTTGGGTGAGGCCTTTGATTTTTCTCAGAACTACCTTGTTGTGACCCTTAAAACTGATAATCTCACTTGGAACTTGTTTAATATCTATGCGCCTAATTCTAGAGGTGGAAGAAAAAATATGTGGGAGGAAGTGTCATCTTTAATATTGATCAACAAGAATGAGTTGTTTATGGTGGCTGGGGACTTTAACTCCCCCCTTTTTCCTTTGGAGAAGTTGGGTGGCTTAATGGACTATAGTGATAGTATGAATGGCCTAGCTGAATTCATCAACAATTTTGGGTTGTTTGACTTGGAATTAAAGGGAAATCCTTTCACGTGGTTGAATAATAGAAAAGGAAATCACCTTATTCAGGTTTGGTTGGATAGGGTCCTTGTCTCAGCTAGTTGGGATCTTGGATGCAATGCCTCTCTTGTCTCCCTCCCCAGGAGTGTCTCTGATCATAGCCCAATCCTCCTTCAGTGGTTGAACAAGCCATTTTTGGGGCCACACCCTTTTAGATTTGAGATTATGTGGATGTCTCACCAAGATTTTAGAAAACACATTGAGACTTGGTGGAGCCACCTTGTTCAAGGATCGTCAATGTATAGAATATCCCAAAAACTGGAGCTTATTAGAAAATAAGTTAAAGGTTGGTCTAAGGTGACTTTTGGTGACTTCTTCAAGACTAAAAAGATGGTCAAGGATAAAATTGAGGGGATTCAAAAGATTATGGCCTCGAGCCATTCTCTGCAACCTTTACATGTTGAGGAGGAAAATTGGAGAAAAAATTTGAAGGATATGTTAAGTAAAGAAGAAATATACTGGAACCAAAGATCTAGGGTCCAATGGCTAAAGGAGGGTGACAAGAACTCTTTTTTTTTCATAGGATGACCAACATACATAAGAAGAGGAATACCATTAAGTGTTTGATGAATGATGATAATCAGGAAGTCAAGGAGGCTGACAAAATTGGGGAGGTTGTTGAATGGTATTTTAGATAGATCTACTCAAATGTTGGAAACTCCCCTTCTGCCGAGCTTCAGGCGAGGCTTCAGGGGCACCTCCCGTAGGGTATTAGTGAGCATGAAAATATTCAACTTTGTGCCCCAGTGACTAAAGAGGAGGTATAGACTGCTATTTTTTCTATGGGAGCCTATAAAGCTTCGGGACTTGATGGTTTCCCCCCGGCTTTCTTTTAAGAGTATTGGGACATTGTTAGTTACGATTTTACCATGGTTGTTAAAGATTTCTTCAGGACTAGTAAATTTTTAAAAAACTTGAACAATACTTTTATTGTGCTAGTCCCTAAAGTGCAAGATCTAAAGCACATGACTAACTTCATACCTATAAGTCTATGCAATTATGTGTACAATATTTTTTCCAAGTCCTTGTCAACCGATTGGAGCCTTTATTAGACAAAATCATAATTAGATGTTAGAATGGTTTTGTGCCAGGAAGAAAAATCTTGGATGTTGCTATTGTGACCCATTCAATAATTCATTCTATGGAGAAAAGCAAGAACCATGGTATGGATTTCAAACTTGACAATTCTAAAGCCTATGATAGGGTTAGATGGAAGTTTGTGTATTCATCCCTTGCTAAGTTTGGTTTTAATGATAGAGTGATTGGAATCATTAGAGAATGTGTGGAATCTGTCCAATTTTCAGCGCTAGTCAATGGGATTCCTTGGGGGTTCTTTAAGGTAGGAAAAGGACTTAAACAGGGGCAACCCCCTTTCTCCTTACCTATTCATTATGGTGGCTGAGGTTTTGGGTAGGAATTTTCTATCCCTACTCAACTCAGGGAAGATTCAGGGAATCAGAACTGCCTCCACCCTACCCCCCTTTGTTCTCCAATAGTTTGTTGATGATACATTTCTTTTTGGAAAGTCCTTAGTGATTGAAGCTAGAGAATGGAAGAGCCTCTTTCAGGATTATGCTAGTGCCTCTAGTCAATGCATAAATTATAGCAAAAGTAGTGTCTATTTCTTCAACGCTAAGGCTGATCTCCAAGCTAAGATCTTATCCATCCTGGGTTGTCTTAGTGCTTCTCTTCTTGGAACCTACTTGGGTCTACCGCTAACTATTAAGGAGGTGTCACACAACTTTTGGAATAGTATTTTAGAGAGATTGCAAAGAAGCTTGTTGGTTGGAAGGGTCAACTTCTTAGTAATGCTAGTAAACTCCAATTTCTTAAGGCCTCACTTCAAGGAATTTCATTCTACTTCCTCTCTCTCTTTAGGATTTTAGGCTTCATGGCTGAAAAGCTGGAAAGAATTCAAAGAACCTTCCTCTGGAAAGGAGTGGAGGAGAAGAAAAGGCTTGCCCTTGTGAATTGGGACACTGTTTTTCATCCCAAGTGTCAAGGGGGCTTGGGGATTAGGAAGATCACTAATATGAATAAAGCTCTTATTACCATGATTGGATGGAATTTGGTGCAAGAGAAGGTTGAATGGTGCAGAATAATGAAGGATAAATATCTTAATCGAGGACATTTTTTTAGAGCCTTGGACCTTGTTGCTCTCCCTTTTGGCTCTAAAATTTGGAACAACATTCTTAAGTGCAGATCCCTTTTGAAGGAGGGGGTCAGATGGAAAATTGGAAATGGGAGATCAATTAGATTCTAGGAGGACTGCTAGATTGGGGGCAAACCCTTTGCTGATAGTCATTTTAATATATTGAGGGAGCATGCTAAAGATCTTATTGGTACTTACATTGCTAATTATACTTCACCCAGAGCTAAATGGAAAATTCTGAATTTGATTTTCTTACATTGGTCGGACCTTCTTCTTAAGGCTGCGAAGCTCCAAGATCTTCTAAATATGGTTCGAATTCCTTTATTTCCCAAGGAGGATAGGATATTTTGGATAAAGAGCCACTCAAGGGAGTTCATTGTTAAGTCTGCTTACCAACTGCTTCTTAAGTTTGACGGTGATGAGCATTGTTGGAAGAAGGTGTGGATTCATCAGCTCATTCCTAAAATAAATTTCTTTTAGGGACTTCCATTCATGGTAAAATTTTAACTATTGATAACCTTGTTAAAAGGGGCTTTCAATTCCCTAATTGGTGTACTTTCTATAGAAGGGAAGAAGAAACTATTTCCCATCTTTTTATTCACTGCCAGTTTGCTTCCCAGGTCTGGTAAAATTTTATGCAAAGGTTGAACATCTCTTGGGTCTTTGATAGAGATGTTCACCAATTTATCTTAAATTGGAAATGCCCCTCCAAACATTCATTAATCTGACTACTTTGGCATCTTATTCCACCTCACATAATTTGCTAGTGTCTATGGAAAGAAAGGAATAACAGGATTTTCAGAGAGACGAGGAACAATGTAGATGGTTTGTTGATAATCCTTAATAAGCTCCTCTTGGATAACATCTTGCCCTATAATTGGAAGACGCCTAGTAATCCCCTGACTGCTTGGGATAGAAGCATAACTACTATTTGGAAATTTCCTAGTGAGTTTCAAATATTTGATAATTCCAAAATGATCATTAGGAAGAATACTAAATGGAGAACCCCTAAGTCGCCCTAGGTTAAGCTAAATTTTGATGGGGCGACTAGGGGAGGTATGGCAACTAGAGGTGGTATTAGCAAGGATCATGTCAGTGGCCTAGTGGCTACCTATGTTGGGAAACTGAAAGATCACACTAGCAATCAGGATGAAGGTATGGCCCTTTTATGGGGTCTTAGAATTGTGCTATTACTCGGCGTCAAGACCATGGAAAGTGAAGGTGGCTCGATGCTAATAGTGGAAGCCACTAAAGGAATTTTTTTTGCGAGGTGGTATTTAAAAGGTATTATGGAGGAAATTTTCTCCCTCCTAATTGGTCTCCAGGACTTTACTATCCAACATGTCTATAGGGAGTAGAATGTGACGACTGACAGCTTGGTGGTGGTGGGTCTTGATATTGAAGGGCTACAGTGTTGGCAAAAAGTGGATTTTTTGCCCCCCTCGACTCTGGCTTGTTTAAGGGAATATCTTAACAATTTAAATGATGAGCCCTAGATGGTGTTTTCTCATTTTAGCCAGGCTCCTACTAACTTTGGTTAGTATTTCTGACGGGAGTATGGTTTTGAATAATTGGTTGGTATGTGAGGTGATGGATATCATGCGATTTTCCTTTGGCACGTATGACCTCTTTTGGGCTGATGGTAAGGTGAGTCCTTCTACCCCTAGTGGCTGGTGGAGTCATCATTTTTTTGAACCCCCTAAATTGTCATGCTGAGCCTCATAAGTTCGCAGATTTTATTAGATTTTTTGAGTTGGCTAAGTATTATGCCAATATCATGCCCTTACGTGCCTGGGGCGATTCTCATGAGGGAGCTGCTACCTTTGTGTGGGATGTGAGTTGTGGCATTTATTTCCTTCTTTTTCAATTTTTCTTGTCACTTCTCACTGACCCTTTCTCTATCAATGTTTCTAGAATTGGTTGCCATCACTTTTTCCCTGGTTATCTCTTTACCATTTCGGTGGTCTGCAACTTTTGTGTGGGCTCTATGGGTGGGTACAGAGTGCGCATGGAGCCAGAAAAGTGTGATGAGTGGAAAGTGGATGCCACTATTTGGCACATTTGCAAAGAGGGCGGCATTGCCTAGTATATGGAGAACATGACTGGGCATGACGAGGGCTTGTCAATTAAGTTTTTCGCTTCTTGGAATGATGGTAGGGTTACCATTGACAAAATTTCTTTTGAATTTTCTGAGGAGGTTATTGCTAGAGCTACTGGACTTCAGAATAGTGGTTGCACCTAGAAGAAAACCACCAAAGTGCTAGACTAGATTAGTCTTAACTAGTTCTTCTGGGGTGAGGAGAAACCTATCAAGCTGCGGGGTGGCTATGACCGATAGGAGCTTCTAGAACCGTGGGTCAAAATTTTCATGGTGATCATGAAGTAATTCACATTGGAAGGAAGGTATGGGGTTTATTACTATTACCATTTTAACTTCCTCAACCACCTTAGGAATAACCAGTTTATTTCCATTCCATTTTTCCTGTTCCATTCTCTAGATAACACTATCGTTGAGTTTAATGAAGCCTCATTTTCTAGAAAGAATTACACCATCTTGCACCAAGGCCTTGTGTCTAGGCTTTACCATTTTCATATGGCCCTTTTCCTTGCTCGACCTATCACTGTACAAGAAGTCCCTTGTCTGACCACTCTTGACGAAACCCTGGTTTCCTCTACCCCCCCTTTTGCTAGAATTATGGATGTGTCGGTCCCAAGTAAGAAAAAATGCTTAAAAAATCCCACTTTGAAAGCCCTTCCCCATGGCACGTCTCCTATGATGGTTACGGGGGAAAAGGGTAAGGATAAAAAACATGTTGCTCCTACCTCGAGACCGAAGGCCAAAGCTTCTAAGAAAACAAAATTCTACCTCCACCAAATTGATTCTGATATCGAAGTCACTGAAGAAGCTAATACCCCCATAGATCCAATAGATTGGTTTTTAAGCAGGACAAAGTGGGAAGTCTCAAGGAGGCTTCAAATTTGGATAATGGTAATGGGAGTGACAACAAAGATCTCCAGGAATAGGTGGTGGGAGGCGAGGACTAGTTTGTCTCAGCGAGTAGTGCCTCCCACATGTTTGAAAGTTTGAAGAAGGGTTCTGCCATTAAACCTCGACCTCTAATATGGCTGAGGGAAATCCCCCCTTGATAGAAGATTATAAGAAAAAGGAATAGGTAGGGGATGAAATTGACAAGCTAAAAGGGAGAATCGAGAGATTGGAAAAAAAGGTTCAGGAAGTGGCACACTTTTCCCTAAAGGTCATGCACAGGTCAGCTACTAGTCCTTATCTACTGTAAAAGGACAAGTCAATAGACGATGGTGAGGAGGATGCTAGCTTTAAGGAACTGCTTAAGTTCCTCACGACGGATTGGGCGACTGCTATTAAGGAAAAACCATGCATGGAAGAAAAGAATTAGGCTTTTGGTTCTTTAATTTTTTTGATAGTTTATCTATGATTGTTAGTATGTATATGTTTTTTTATGGTTGGTTTGACCCTTGGGGGTCTATGGACTCGACTACTCAGTATCATGCCTACATGACAGACTCTTTTTATTATTTAGTGTTTAGTGTTGTTTTGAATTTTTTGATATGATTTGCTGGGGTGATGGCTTGGTTTACTCTGTTGTCACTGTGATGTTAATGTGTTTGCTCTGGATGGCCTTGGTTGCCTTGTTATGATGGGACAACACCCTTGTTTTTGCTGCTTTTTATATCAAAAACTATTGAAAAGTTATAGTGATCTTTTTTAGTCAAATAATTATTATTGAAAATTGATATGATTAAAATATTTATTTATAACTCTTGTTTTCTAAATATTAATCAAATTATTATTATAATATTTATTAGAAATAGAGTTAGACTAAGATGTATTAACAAGAATTCAAGTTAGAGTTATAGTTATGCTTTGAAAAAATGCAAAGAAAACTAAGTTTAATCATAGTTGAAAATGAAAAGCACTCGGGAAACCTAGATCCCTAAATCTTGTTGGCATTTTCCTGCATAGTACAATAATGATACTTGTGTTCATAAACAATCACCTACACTAACATTACCATTTACCTTAATTTTATAAAATTGGTATCACATTAAAGTTCCAAAATTAGATTCATTCCATTAATAAATGTATGGAATAAGAAACCATCAAATACATTTAAAGTATGATCCAATAGACATTTAATCAATAGATAATTCTGCATATTGTATTTATTATTTGATTATAGATTTTTTATTTGTAGTTCAATATTATTATAATTAATTAAATTTTGCATTGAAATTCTAAATCATTATAAAGTAGTTATTTAGAATGATTTTAAAATAGTTATAATTATCTTGATCATTGTACATTGTATTATAACTCTAATTATGGATAGATTATGCATAAGATTGATATTAGGTTTAAGATAGAACTTAGCATAGGATGCGGGCATTAGCATGAGAATTATAATCATGATAACCGTTGTGATTAGGATTATTTTTCTTAGGTGTGTTATGTTTTGATGATAACGTCTGAGTTAGGTTTTTGGAACTATGTGTAATAATTTGTTGACTAGAAAGGATTATATACAAACATAACTCTGTATAATTAATTATTAGTGAAAGTTTAATGTTAGATTTAGGGTTAACATTTTTAGATATTATTTGCATTTAGGGTTAATATTGTAGTTAGGATGAGTGTTAGAATTAGTATCAAAATTATAATTATGATAAGGGTTACATTCAACATTTTTTTCCTTAGTTATGTTGACTTTTGATGAAAATGTGTGAATTAGGATAGAGAATAATAACTTTTGTAAAGTTAAACTTTACATTTTAATTAAAAAAAATCTACTCAAAGTTATCATGATTAAGGTAATCAAAATTGATGTTAGATTTGACAAAAAATATCTATGTATAATAGTTAATTAAGAATAAGTTTGATGCAAGTTTTAGGATAGAGGTTAAATTTAAAGAATCAATATGAAAATTACAATTTTTCTATTGATTTAATAGTTGGTAATATGTTAATTAGGCACAATAGAAAGTATAATTGCTTTTTATTTTTAGATTTAAACCAAAGTTTTGTGTTCTTATCTTTCCTAATAGTGTTAGGTTCTTTAGTATTCAAGGTTTTCATCTCCAAATTCTGGGTAACTATGGCTTGTCTGATTGCTTCCATGTGGCAACCGAGCGTGCATTCTTGATAAAGTTACTCTTGGTAGGGTTCAAAAGCACTGTGAGGAAGCCACGTGGCAACTTGGAATTATCTAATTTATAATTTATGTAGCCACTGGGTCTTTTCCATTCTTTTATTGTGGTTTTCAGTAAACTTACACATACAATGGATTACAATAATCAATTGTCAATTACATTATATATTTAACTATGGTTAATAACTATTAGAATATTAATTAAATGAATATTACAATCTTTATTAGAAATAGAGTTAGACTGAGTAAAAATAAAAATTCAAACGAGAGCTACATTATGATTTAAAATCAAAATAAGTGTTATGGCTATATCTATACTAGAGAAAATAAAAAAAATCGTCAATTTCAAGGCATAGTAAAAAGTAAGATACCAAAATATTAAGAAAAAAAATTAGTTAAAAATGAAGTAACTCTTATCACCTAAAACCAAAAATTTAGGGGTATTTAAAAATTTATTTGAGTAATTTTCTCGCTTTTGTCGTTACATTAATTGGTGTCAAAATTAGGACAAAATATATAAGCTTTTTTTGTAATTGAGTAGGTTTCGTAGTATGGAAAAGGTGAATTGAATCTTTTTAAAGAAATAAAAATGGTGGCTGATGATAAATATAGTAGTCATAAAGACATGAATGATCAAATATTTTTATAGATACTTGTAATTATTATTGACAATTGAACTTGACATTTCTATAAATGCACACTAAAGATAAAAATGCTTTTGGTACTACAAATACTTGAGTGAAAGTACAAATTCTAATGCACAATATTTAAAATCCCTAGAAGGGAAAGTTATTCCATGCATGATGATATCAATTTTTTATTGAGCAAGTTGTACTTGTACTTGTTTTGTTGGAATGAACAAAAGAATTGGATGGTGACAACTATTTAGTGAACTAATGTTGAGAATGACCAGTCTTTAATGCATACATCTATACATTTTTTGAGAACGATAGAAATTTAATAATTTATACCTCATATAAGTTGAGGCAACTAAAATCAATTGCAAATTTGTAGAGTAATCATAAATTATTAAAAAATAAAGTTAAACACGATTTAGTGGACATATCAAAAGTAGAACTCAATTTATTATGGTAATAAATATAAGTATTATTTTTAAACTATCAATAATAATTACTTGGGTTTGTACCTATGTTATATGTTTTGAGCACGATAGTAGAAAAATAAGATTAAATAAGAATTGGAGAATTATTATTAACAAGATTTTCAATTGATTTTCTATGACCATTTTACGTGGCATTGTACAAAATCATATAGCAAGAATTCACTCAAAAAATACATTAGGGTATGTTGAATTATCACACTATGAAGTTTCCCATTAAGACAATGCTCTAGTTTTCAAGTGTTTGGTAACCATCAAGGATACAACACATACATGTAGTGGCTTTCACCAAACCTATTGGAAACACCCAAAGGCTGAGAGGGGGGTGAATCAGTCTTTTCCAAAAACTTAAATCCTTTTGCAGAATACAACTTCAATATTTTAACTAGATAAAAAACTATTAAACATATGAATGAAAGATAAAATAATTCAATCCCTTAACAAGATCACCAACCATTAGTAATCAAAGATACAAAAAATCAACCCTTAACTAGATCAATAAAGAAAGATAAAATAGTGAACAAATGCGAGAGGGAGGGAGTGGGAGAGAGATAAAGGGAAGAGGGTTAAGGGTAGAGGTAAGGAAGATAGAAGTGAGTGAGAAAGAGAGAGACTTGAGAGAGGGAGAGGGGATAGGAGGGTGAGACTTAAGAGAGAGGGAGGGAGTGGGAGAGAGATAGAGGGTATAGGGTTAAGCATAGAGGGTAGAGAGTTTAAGGGTTAAAGGTTAAAGGTAGAGGAGAGAGAGAAATAGAGGGAGTGAGTGAGGGAGAGAGGAGAGAGTCCTGGAGAGAGAGGGAGAGAGAGAGAGTGAGGAGGGAGAGTCTTAGAGAGAGAGGGAGAGTGGAGAGGGAGGGTAGAGATAGAGGGTAGAGGGTTTAGAGGGTTTAGAGGGATAGAGGGGAGTAGAGGCATAGAGGAGAGAGAGAGGAGGGAGGGAGTGGGAGAGAGATAGAGGGTAGAGGGTTAAGGTAGAGGATAGAGAGATGAGTGAGTGAGTGAGTGAGAGACCCGAGAGAAGGAGAGGGGGTAGGAGGGTGAGACTTGAGAGAGAGAGGGAGGCATGGGAGAGAGATAGAGGGTAGAGGGTTAAGCATATATGGTAGAGGGTTTAAGGGTTTAGAGTTTAAGGGTTAAGGGTTTAAGGTTTAGGGTTAAGGATAGAGGGGAGAGAGATAGAGTGAGTGAGTGAGTGAGAGAGACCTGAGAGAGGGAGAGGGGGTAGGAGGGAGAGTCTTGAGAGAGAGAGAGGATAGATGGTTTAAGGGTTAAGGGTTTAGGGTTATGGGTTATGGGTAGAGAGGAGAGAGATAGAGGGATTCAGTGAGAGAGGGAGGGAGTGGGAGACAGATAGAGGGTAGAGAGTTAAACGGGTAGAGGGGATAGAGATAGGAGTGAGTGAGAGAGAGGCCTTAGAGAGGGAGAGGGGGTAGGATGGTGAGACTTGGGAGAGAGAGAGGGAGGGAGGGAGCACGTGGGAGAGAGATAGAGGGTAGAGGGTTTAGGGTTAAGGATAGAGGGGAGAGAGATATAGGGAGTGAGAGAGAGAGAGACCTAAGAGAGGGAGAGGGGGTAGGAGGGAGAATCTTGAGAGAGAGAGGGGGTGAGAGAGATAGAGGGTAGAGGGTTTAAGGGTTTAAAGATTTAAGGGTTAAGGGTAGAGGGCTAAGGGTAGAGAGAGAGAAGGGGAGAGAGAGGGAGAGGGGGAGAGAGAGAGAGGAAAAGAGATAATATTTAAATATTTTATATATTAGTTATATATATACATTAACTAAAATATAGAAATAATATTTAAATATTATACATAATAATATAATATATTATATATTATATAATTTATGTAAGATATTATCATATATTATATAATATATATTAAATTATAAACTACTTATTGAATTTTCTAAATCATATATTATAAAGTGTATAACATTTTTTAAAATCATATATAAACCAAATCGGATATCCGATTTGAATCAGATATTTGATATTTCTGACAAAAAAATTATTACCTAGGGATTAGCCTCGGGCTTGCTTTGGAATTTGGCTAGGACATGACAATCCTAAGAAGTCAACACAAAAAATGTGTTTAACAACTTACATTGTTTTTCTAGACTTCACCCATGTGGCTGATGATTTTTTTTAGCCAAAATTGATGAAACGAAAAGGGTTTTTAGAGGAGATTCTCAGCTTTCCACCAATATAAATTATGCTTTACTTTGAATTTAATAAATAATTATTATTCATTTTCTATTAGAATTATGACTAAAGTCCTGATTGATAGGCTGATTGTAAAACATCTCTAACTTTCAAACGGTATCATATTTTTTGAATCCAAAACATGTGTCACATTCTATGCTTCGCATACTATAGGATTAAAAAAAAAGAATTTCATGAATTTTTGACCAAGTTAAGGTGCTTAGACATATGAGTTTTTATTTTTTAAATTTGTAATAAAAATTCATAATTAATTATTTACTTAGAAAAAATACAAAAAATATGTCATATCTGAACATGAGTCCTCTACTTATATCTAAAATCTTATAAAAAAATTATCATTTTATTATGTTTAGGGTGGTCAAACATACACCTACTTCTTATTTTTTCCTGAAATTTAAGTACTATTGCATTGAAATTTCAAATTTTCACCAAATACATTTAAAAAAAAACCTAGTAGTTTAGAAACTACATTCAATTTTCCACAAATTCTATTCTTATATATTTTTGAAATAATATAGATAAATTATTCAAATTTTTACGTCAAGTTGTTTAACTTTCATTTTTTTGAATTTTCATTGCCACTTAAGGGCCTATTTTTTCCATGATGATCCTACACATACCTAGGTCTGTACATACCTAGGCTTGTCGGTCATCGTGCTCTTGTAACCTTGTTTATCATTTAATAATGCCTAATTCAAACCAAAGTATTTTATGACAAAGCCTTAAATATTAACTCTTTAATCCTGAGGGTCGAGTCTTGTCAACCTAGCAATGTCCCCATTTTAAATTATGCACATGCATAAAGTTTTTTTAAAAGAGGGACCACTCGATGAATTTTCAATGGAAGACTATAGATGCATTCCAGAATTAAATCCTTGAAGCACTAGTTTTGCGAACTAAAACCTCTAGAATAACACTAGAACCATTAGATTTTCATAAATCAATGGTTGAGATTTTATTAATCATTTAGGTCTGTTGATCATCATGCTCTTGTTTACCGTTTAATATTTCCTAAGTCAAACCAAAATATTTTATGAAAAATCCTTAAATCTTAACTCTTTAATCCTAAGAGTCAAGTCTTGTCAACCTAGCGATATCCCCATTTTAAAAATAACTTTATTATTATAGTTTATTTTGCATGTGCACTATGCAGCCATCTTGTCATTTGTTGCGGGCATACCTTTTAAGCACTTGTTTATAAGGATTCAAGTGCTGAAATAAATGTTAATTGTCACATGATCAATGATAGTGGCAAATTTAAAAATAAAAAAAGTGATGTCATACTAATTATGTTCGTGTTAACTTCTATTATTCTATATATACTTCACCAACTTGATGTTCTTCATATCATATATATAATATATTTAACATTGATTTATTTCTTCTCTATTCTCAATTTAACTGAGATATTATTGAGTCTTCATGGTGTGTCATTCTACCCAAATTTTTTTGGGAGAAAAGAAAGGATGATGCATACGATAGACAAAAGTTGGGTATGGTTTTTACAATTCCTTGTGTGCAGGTTGAGGATGCTATAAGAATAATTGTGGGTAGGGAGTGGCTTTAGAACAACCCTCGTGCTCTATATTCTAAGGTAGCTTCAACTTTCTTATCCAATTGCATGGACATTTTTCTTGATAAAGATTTGGTGAATATGTTGGCAATATGTTATTTGCAGCCTTTCATTTACTCTATTTCTTCATTGGAGTTGGCACTAGAGCATTGCAATTTTGAAAGTGGGTTATCACCTATTGGTGGAATCTTCAGGAAAGTGGAATTGTAAGCTTCTACAGAGTAGGCTCTTGCCTTGGTTAATATGAGATGGGGTTTGCTATGTGATACGAAAATTAAATCATTAAAGAGTCTGGATTTTTGGAGGAAGGATTGGGTGATTCGCTTTGCTTCTTTGTTGTTAATTTGTTAAATTCAATTCACGTTCTACTCAAACAATTGGTTGATGGCATCAACTAATGTTACAAAAAAAAATAGTAATGAATTGTGTGACGTGTGACATGCCTATATTTTATTTATTGTACAACCTCACAATTCTTGTAATATGTACTTTGTGACTAGTTTTTTGTCATGGTTAGTGGCTTTTTGGCCATGCTAGTTATGTACTATGTATTTTAGTCTTTAGCAATAACTACTTAAATTCAAATTCTTTTTCGTGGCTCCATTCTTGTAAATCCCTTTTTCTTTGATCAATATATAAATGTTAAATGTGGCTTTTAAAACTAATAGTAATTATCAACATATAGTTTTGATCATAAGTGAGAAAAATTTATTGTGATTATTAGTGGAAATTGATAATGATTAAGGAAAAATGAGACATTTAATTCTCTATTTTCAATGCGTCGAAGTACTCTACCTTTCATTTATTCTATTCAAATTCTCAATTTGGTTGTGGTACTTGGTAGCGACACAGATTAATGTTATATGAATATCCAAAGTGATTGATTGGATCTAGCTTTATATTGAAAATTGCACAATGTACTGTAGAATTGTAGATGATGATGTCAATAATCCAATGATTTTGACAATTGATAGCTTGCGTGGCATTGTCGATTTTGACAATTGAAAACTTGTTAGCTTGAGGTACCGATTAAGTTGGATTTTTGGTTTGTGTGAATCACAATTATTACTAGTCAATAGTAACTATACACGTAACTATACACAACCTCACACATGACACATGTGAGGTGTACAAGGGACCAAGTTTCTAGTGGCACTTTTGGTGGCACTTTTGGCCCATAAATAAGGATAGTGAGCACAACTAAAATTATTCATTGAATTGTCATAAGAGTTTTCATTTTGTAGGGTTAATAAATTAATAAGGATTCAGGAAGAAGATGATGTGGTATTATTGGGGATGCTCTAAATTCTCCTTCCTCCAGTTATGTAGTTATAGAGTAAAAGACCAATTTCCTTCAAGTTCAAAATGGGTGGAATTGGAAAGAAGTTGATTTGGTTCACTTGACTTCTCAGACGTGTTTTGAACCAAGATGAGGAGCTCTGATGGAGATAAGTGCTATCTTAGTGCATGGAAGCTGCAAGTAGAAGATGGGAGTAGTTTTACTACCCCTCATCATTTGCATGGTTGCCCAGACAATTCCCATGTACTTATTTTTAGTGTGCATCTTCTACATGGGAGTAGTTTTACTACCCATCATCGTTTGCATGGTTGGCAAAGAGAGTCTCTTGCATTTATTTTAAGACACCATGGCTTACCAGGAAAGACCCATGCATTTATTTTCAGTGCTCATCTTCTACATGAGAGCAATTTTACAACCCCTCATCTTCTACATGAGTTTGGTTCTAAAAGGCGCTAAGTACATTTTGTATCTTCATAGATCCCATTTCCCTAGTTTGATTGGGCCCCCTTTCCCCATGCATTTATTTCTAGAGCCCGTGGATGACCCGACAAGTCCCATGTGTATATTTTTAGAGCTCATGGTTGACCTAGAAAGTTCCATTTATTTTTAGAGATACATGTATCACATTTACGTTTTCAACTTTTCACTAGTGGTCCAACAAAAGCTTGGCTCTTGCGCTTACATTATAAAAGAACTCCATATTTGCATGGAAAACCAAATGAGAGAAATCCATGGTGAGAGTTAACTCACAATATAAGAAGCTCACTTCTTACAAAAATAAGGCTCACTACCAAAGAATTGTAGGCTAAGGAAAACTACCTTAGGGAAAGATACAAGGAGGACTTACAGGCTTAAGTACACAACTTCAAGGCAAGATACAAGGACCTGATGAGACTCACTATCTCAGAGAAGGCTACATAAAGATTATAAACTACAACATCTATCAATAATACACTTTACTGATTGAGACATTAAAGCACATATGATCTATCTTCCACACTTTTGCACTTCTTTGCTTGATATTCAATTCGTTCCACACTCATACTTCTTACAACTAAGTTTATCTCTCATGTATATCCTCTGCAAGATCTCAAAACATTAATTATGTCAACTAGAATAGAAGATAAATATTAGTTCCAACAAGTCAACCACAAAACATCAATGCAGTACAAAGAGGTTTTATCCAAAAGATAGAGAGGACCAAAAGCAACTTATTACATCTTCCAATGTGATCTAAAACACCACACACACTAGCACACATCATCTCAATTTGACAACAAGGAAACACATAGATGAAGTGTGTAGTACATAAGCAGTCTTCCAAAAAAATGACTTCAACTGAATTTATTCAATGGGGTTTTAAACAAGATAGGTTATGACCCAAGTACATATTAACACATGTTCAAATACTGTTGCAAACCTCCAAGCACATGAAACAAGAAAGAAAACAATCCTTTTTAGCTAGATATCCACAAATTACCTAGAAAGCCAACTCAAAACATAATACAACACCAAAGAGACCAACCACTGATGTGCAAACCACAAAGAGATATTACTTAAACATTCAACAACACTTCTAGATACTTATTTCATATTTTCATGCCACCAACAACCACCACAAACCAAAAAGGAATATAACACTTCATACCAAAAACATAAAATGCACAACCATGAGATATAACATTAACAAATCAACTTGTGAGCCACTTCAACACATAAGAACTAAGTCGAGACATTGCACAAAAATTGAGAGTACAGGCACCAAGCCATAGGAGCAGAGAAATCAATGCGGAGAAATGCAAAGAATTCTCCAAACTAGTCCAAACAACCAACAAAACTATCATCCTTTTGTAAATAACAAAAACCTCCTCGGCAACACTGGTGACCTAAAAAGATAGGAGCACAAAATACATAAAGCATAAATACTAAATCACAAATTGCAATACCAAATCTTCAATAGTAGAGGAATCCAAAGCATTCTCCCAAAAAAACTTCAAAGAAACTTCTTGAAATAAGAACTTTCATCAGCATGCAAAGGTTAGAAATTTGTTGTAACAAAACCTACTTCCTCAACAATAAGAGATAGAAAACAACATACTAGAGACCATCAAAAAAATCTATACACCATCAAAAACACTTCTAATGCTTCTAATCCTCATCTTAATACTTCTAATCCTCATCTTAATATATCATTATGAAATCAACTCAGCTCACAACAACCATGCATAACTCCAACTAAATCATGACATCCAACCATTAACTTTGAAACAACATCAAAGATATCAACAACATACCATCATAAAAAAATGACAACCCAAACTGAATGTTATCAACAATAACCAATGAAAAACAACAATCTCATAAAAATATGCAACCATATCCTAAGTGTTGAAAATCAATGCCAAGAAATTCACCAAGTGTTGGCATCATAATGATCTCCTCAAGTGTTGACAACCAATGCCAACAATACAACCAACATGCAATAATCTTATCAAGTTTTGACATCAATGACAACCAATGCCAACAATATCCCCTTTGGTATTAATGGCAACACACACCTACTCACTCTCCCCATTTGATATCAAGGACAAAGGGCCACACACATCTGCACAGTATAATTCTCATTTCTAACTTCAAGGAAAAAGTTCCAAATATCTTTAACAACAAATTCTCCCCCTTTGACCAAAAAAATTCTTCAAAAAATTATACATGCACAACACCTACACCTCTTCTTCGAGACTCTGCCTTATCACCAACTCCCCCTAAGAGGTAGCACACATCAATCTAGGAGAAAAAGGATATGACATGAATTTCTCCCCCTAGATATATGCACCGGCTATGCATCTAATTAGAACAAGGATGGGCAATAACCCCTAAATTTTGTCGAAGCTACTCAAAAGTATCCTTTGAAATCACCTTTGTGAAGATATATGCAATTTGATCCTTAGTAGACACATAATCCAATCTGAATTCATGTTATGTGACCTTCTCTCTTAGAAAGCGATACTAGATACAAATTTGTTTGGTTCTTGAATGTATTACCAAATTCTAGGAAATATTAATTGCACTAGTATTGTCACACAATATAGGAATGGGTTCATCATATGCTACCTTTATATCATTAAAAGTCTACTTCATCCAAAGTACCTAGGTGTAGCAAGATGCTCCAACAATATTTTTAGCTTCTATTGTGGATAATGACATTGAGTCCTGCTTCTTATTAAACTAAGAAATCAATCTATCTCTCAAGAAAAATGCACTACCACTTGTACTTCTCTAATCATCCATGCATCTTACCCAATCAACATCAGTATAAGCACTCAAAGAGAAGTTATTATCCTTCTTATACCACAAACCATAATTCAGAGTTCCCTTCAAATATCTAAAAAATTATTTTCACTTCTTTCTCATGAGATTTCTTAGGAATATCTTGAAATGTGGCAACCAAACATATTGCGCATGCATAATATTAGGTCTAGAAGTAGTTAGATACAATAAACCTCTAATCATAGACCTATGAAGAGTCTGATCAACCTCTAGAGACTCATCAATTTTACTCAAGTGACAACCAATTACCATAGGAGTACCAAATGGCTTGGAATTCTCCATGCCAAACTTCTTCAACATCTCTTTAACATATGTACATAGCTTGGGAAATGAAGATACCATCATCTAGTTGCACAATTTGAAGCCCAAGGAAAAAACATAACTCAAAAACCTTAATGTAAAGATTATTATCTACAATACCTATCTTGAATCTTTGTTGAAGTAAATACTTACCCAATCGAGCATACCAAGCTCTGGGAGCTTGCTTGAGACCATACACAACTTTTTTGAGTCTGGACACCATGTCTTGATCTTTTGATAGCTAAAAACCATTTGGTGTCTCAATATATACCTCTTCCTCTAGATCACCATTCAAGACTGGCGACTTGGCATCCATCTAATAGAATTTGAAGTTCTTATGAGTAGAAAAAGTAATAAACATGGGTATGTGCAGGATCATCATGGAAAAAATAGGCCCTTAAGTGGCAAAAAATTCAAAAAAATTAGAGTTAGGCAACTTGACGTAAAAATTTGAATAAGTTATCTATATTATTTCAAAAATATCTAAGAATAGAATTTGTAGCAAATTGAATGTAGTATCTAAACTACTAGTTTATTTATTTTTAAACAAAATCTATTTGGTGAAAATTTGAAATTTCAATGTAGTAGTACTTAAATTTCAGTGGAAAAATAAGAAGTAGGTGTTTGTCTGACCACCCTAACCATAATAAAATGATAATATTTTTTTATAAGATTTTAGATATAAGTAGAGGACTCTTGTCCCGATGTGATGCATATTTTTTTGTATTTTTTTTCCAAGTAAATAATTAAAATTATGATTTTTTTATTACAAATTTTATAAAATATAAAAACTCGTATGTCTAACCACCTTAACTTGGTCAAAACTTCATGAAATTCAATTATTTATTTTTTAATCCTCTATTATACGATGCATAGAATGTGACACATATTTCAGACTCAAAAAATGTGATACTGTTTGAAAGCTATAGATGTTTTTCAATCAGCCTATCAATTAGGACTTTAGTCGTAATTCAAATAGAAAATGAATAATAATTACTTATTAAATTCAAAGTAAAGCATAATTTATATTGGTGGAAAGCTAAGAATATCCTTTAAAAACCCTTTCATTTTATTAATTTTGGGTAAAAAAAAAGTCGCCAGCCACATACCCTACAAATACCCATCATATTGCCACTTTTTGGCCCATCATGATCTTGCACATACCCACATCCTTATCGCCTCTATTTTGGCTACCAAAGCAAAATTCTCCTCAAAATCAACTCCTCAATTTGAGAATATCCCTTACATACCAATCTAGCTTTGTTCCTTACAACTTCACCATCTTCTTTCAACTTGTTCTAGAATGCCCACTTTCTTCCTATCACATTCTTATCAATGAGTCTATGAATCAATTCCCAAGTTTGATTATTTTCTATCTAATCTAGTTCTTCTTCCATTTCCTTTATCCAACCATAATATTTGCTAGCATCAAAAAATTTCTTGGGATCAAACTTTGACAACAAACAAAAACTTACTTGCTCACTTGCTTTTGCAAACTTTCTCCTAGTCAACACAGCTTCATTCTTGTCTCCAATGACCTGATCTACATAATGATTGCTCTGAACATATTTTTATGGAGTTTTAGGGGCCTTTACTAGTTCTGGTTCCTTCTCTTCTTTCTCTTCTTCTCCACCTTCTTCAATCCAAGGAGGAATATTAGATCCACAAACCTTTGGCTCTTGTGAGATCTTTGAAACAAGTCTTCATCTACTTTAACATTTTTTCTTTGAACCATCCTTCCCAATCTCTTGTTGTAACATTTGTAGGCCTTTCTTTTGGTTGAGTAACTAAGGAAGGTCCCTTCATCACACCTTGAATCAAACATTCCAAGGTCTTCTTCATCTCTTCTAATATAACATTTACTACTAGAGATCTTGAAGTATCTAACAGTGGGAGGTCTTCCATACCTAGCTCATAAGGGGACTTCTAAGTGCTATTGATCCTCAATTGCACTCTGTTAAGTAAGTAACAACAGTGTGAACTAATTCCTTCCAATACATATTAGGTAGATCAACATCTTTCAACATAGCCCTAGCCATCTCTTGAATAGTCATATTCTTCCTCTGCACTACCTTATTCTATTGAGGAGTCCTAGGAGCAAACATATGTCTCCTAATACCATGATCTTCACAAAACTTTTAAAATTCATTTTAAGTAAATTTAGCACATCTATCCGACCTTAACCACTTGATCTTAACATCCATTTCATTCTCAACTTTTTCTTCATGAATTTTATCTGTCTTGATCCTATCTGATTGTCCATGGAGGTGCAAACATAAAAATGAGGGTTTGATTGAGGCAAGCCCCTAGACAACCACCAACATATTTCTCATTCTATTTGTGTGCAAATGAACAAATTTGATGAGTTGGGTATTCTAGATTCTATGCTTTTACTATCTGTTTCATCAAAGATGACAATGAGAGGTGTAGGCATCTATGTGACATGTTGGTATCTATAGTCAAGAGAAAATATGCTTGAAGGTATAATCTGTGGTTTCTATACTTTATATTTTTGCACATATAAGAGAACTTAATTCTATCACTTACTCTTGTAATTATGTGATTTTAATATTTTCATTATTTAAAACTTAGTATCAATTTGGTTAAATAAAGTGTAAATATTCATCATCAGTTATCTTGTCACATGAGCTGTGTCTTTTGAGGTAGTTGAGGGCTATTTTCTCCTTAAGATCCCCTCTTAAGAGTAGTGAATCTCCTCCTTTAAAACCCTCCAAATTTCTAGAAATAATTAATTTAATTTCTTGGACCACCTATTGAGCTAACTCATGACCCTCTTAGCCATAGTGTAGTGGCTTCAAGAAATTCAAAAAAATTATTCTAACTATTAGATCTCCTCTTTGTGCAATCAATGGCTCCACTTTCTTATGAACTCTCTCCTAACTTCATTATCATGGGGCCTACTTAAGTTAATGTGTCAAATTCTAACCAATTTTGTGACAAGGAATACTTGTCAAGTTGACAATGTATTTCTATTGCAATGGTTATTGATCTATGAAGAAATAAATCTAGTATAGACTTGCACTAATGTCATGAATAAAAATAAACTTGCAATTCTACTACAAAATTATATATCTTGTCAATTTATAAAAAATGAAGGCTATTTGCTGAATTACCAAATCAATAGGAATGATCAAAATGTTGAAAAGGACAAGGATAAATAGTAATTTATCGTTATCACTCTAAAATGCAAAATAGAGAGAAAATATCTATAATAGAAAATGCAAATCCACAATGGTGATGAAAGTTTTAATATTTAACACACAAGGTATCTTAGTACTCATGGCCAACTCAAGTCATCACCTATAACTTTGAATTGTTTCCACAATCCAATATTTCATAACCAAAGGCACTAGGAAAATGAATTTGAGTCAAAAACTCTTGAATAAAAAATAAAAACTTTGCACTCGCAAGAATATCTAATGTATCCAAAATTGAGACCTAATGATCTATTTAATGATTCTCAACCACTACAAAGACTCAATGTGATCTACAACATTTCCAATTGTTTTATTATTTGAGCCATTTGCACCCTACCCATAAGTTATAGTTCTTTACACCCTACTAACAAATTTTACCATAATGGTCTGCCTAGCCACACACAAAACATAGTCCTTTTGGAACAAAATACATTGATTGTTTACATGGGATTGAGTACCACACTTAAATAACTAGTATATTGACTCCAAAACATTGATTTTTTACCATAGACAAAATAAATAAAACAAAACAAACTTCTAGACTCAAAATATTGTGTAGGTTACTTTCATCCAAACTTAGTTGTTAGGATGAAATTTTAAAATGTTAGATTTACATATGCTATTTTTTTAATTAATAAAAAATATCTTGGGGATCACACCCTCTTATAAAAGTAAATAAATTATTTTTATCAAATCCATTAATAGGGGTGCATTAAATTAACCAAAAGGATCCTAGAAATCACAATATCTCATTGGATCTATCTAATCCAAATTTGAAGCATGTGCACCAATTTTGGAGTGGGAACAAAAATGCATATTGTGGAAGACCAAATCCTTTTTGAATTTTTTTTTTCCACAATAGTTCATATTTCATTGACTTCCATAATTAGGAGTGATATAGGAAAGTTAAAACTCATTTATAACCACATAAACTTTTATTTTCTAGGCATTAGCATTCTCATCCCTAAGAGATTGTGAATGTGAACCATTATCTATCATTTTTGAAACCTCCAATCATGATTTGAAGAGAGGTTGAGACTCACTTATTAGCATAGAATCATTTGTGGCTAAAGTATTAACACTCCCAACACTTAGAGGAAGTGACCCATTAATTGTTGTTGAGTGAAACTAAAAAAAATTTATTAGCACATAATATTTTGTGTCTAAAGAATTAACACTTTTGAACTGTTAATTTATTTTTGCAAGCCCTAATTCTGAGAGCTTTAAGAAATGAACACATTTCCAAAACTTTGTTAGTTGAATTTTAATTCTAACACTATATAACAATATCACACCCTATTTGATAATGTAGAGTAGCTTAAATATTTTTATATTGTATCCAATCTAACCAAGAAAACTTTTCATAGAATTTTTTCCTTGGAAAGGGACTCTATTAGGAGATAACTTGAAGATGAAAGTCAATAACATGAAAAATATTTTCTTTCTTTCAATCTTATATATATGAGTTTGGTTAAAAATTTCTTGTTTATATGTCTTATTTTATAGAATTTTTTTAAATTTTGATTTTTATTTAAATTATTACACTATAATAACTATTATTTTAGTGGTGTATTAGTATTAAATCTCAAAAAAATCAATAGTTTAAATAAATATTTTCAATTTTCTATACATTAATTATTAAAAATAACTATTATAATTTGTATGCTATTATAAATTATTTTCTATAATAAGATTTATAGCTACTTTGTAATATGTATCATCATGTCATTATCTTGTAGAATGCTCACATTTTGTATAGTGCAACTCAATCCATATTACTTTAAAATTATTCATATTCCATATCTACGTAACTCCAATGAAAAAAGAGAATTATAAAATCACTCTCCAAATATCTATATAATTTTAAGAACCATTTATTTCTATTAAATATAGATAACTATACACAAGCAAAATAAAATTTTAATTTTTTTTAAAAAAAGAAAAAATTATAATTATCATTTATATAAATAGAATTAATTCAACACTCAATACCTTATGTGTTACCAAAACCCCTTTTTTCACTAACACCTCCACTTCATAACCCATTTTGTAAATGCCAATATTTGTTAAACCATTTTATCTAAATATCTTTAACCTTTTAACCTTTAAAAACTATCACTTAGTATAAAATATATACAATTATTAGGAAAAAATAAATTAAATAATTATATTTTTTTATAGTAAAAAAATATTTACAATTACTTCTTCAATTAAAAAAGAGTAATTCTATCATTCCTTACCTTTTTAAAAAAGCTGATAAAAAGCCTTTACTATGCTGCTCTCTTCGCTCATCACTAACCATGCCTCTTCCACTTTTACAATGGCACTGCTTTGGTGTTCTCTATCGCTGTATGCCCAAATCATTTCTCGCTTTGACTGAAGCCAGTGGGAACCTTGTGTGAAGACACCCATCCATACCCATTTTCCTTCACCCAATTCGGTAGAAAAACTACGATCGTATGAATTGTTATATATAAGGATGTCTAGATAGGGATAAACAGAATCTATAATAAAACATAACAAAATGGCATTGGCATTGGCGGAACTCGCCGGCCTCCTCAATTCTGTGCTTGTATCTGCTTCCCTTTCACAGTCAAGAACAGAGACATTTGGCAATTCTTCAAAGAAGCTTTTCAGCGAGCCCACATCCCTCGTGCATATTATCACATCCCTTGGCCATTTCTGCACATTGTTTGCAAAAGGCACAGGCAGCACAAAATCAAATGACTCGACAATAATAGATACACTTTCATATTTTTATTTCAACTATTTTCTATTACCTGTTTGTTACTCATAAATGCTTCAACATCTGATCTCTCCTGTGTTACGACTACCAACCTCTCCAATCTCCCGCAATGCTCCAGCTTGACTATACGCGGCAAGTTCCAGCGGGAATGTACTTCTAACTGCACCAGAGATCTCAAACTTTCTAAACCTTCTATCTTCTCTAATTTGTGGCACCTTCTCAAATCAAATTTTTTAAGAGAAGTTAATTCTTCAAGACTCGGAAGCCTGTTTAATTCTGGACAGTCACTAATGTCCAGGGTCTCTAATGATCTTAGAGCTTGTAAACCTTCTATCTTCTCTAATTTGTGGCACCTTCTCAAATCAAATTCTTTAAGAGAAATTAATTCTTCAAGACTTGGAAGCCTGTTTAATTCTGGACAGTCACTAATGTCCAGGGTCTCCAGTGATCTTAGAGCTTGTAAACCTTCTATCTTCTCCAATTTGAGGCATTTGTTCAATTGAAATTCTTTCAGATAAGTGATTTCTGAAAGACTTGGAAGCCTGTCTAATTTTGAGCAGTCACTAATTTTCAGGGTCTCCAGTGATCTCAGACCTTGTAAACCTTCTATCTTTTCCAATTTGAGGTATTTGTTCAATTGAATTTCTTTTAGATAAGTGATCTCTGAAAGACTTGGAAGCACCTCCAACTCTGGACAGTCACTTATCGTGAGCTCCTCCAGTGATTTCAAACATTTAAAACTTTCTATCGTCTCCATGTTTAAATTGCACTTTCGCAATTCAAATGTTTTTAGAGATATGAACTCTGCAAGACTTGGAAGCTCCTCTAACTCTATTTCCAGCGCCCGCAATGATCTCAACTCTTGTAGACCAGCTACTTTCTTCACCTTGCTACTACCTTTCAATGTGAAAATTTCTAAAGACGCTAATTCTGCAAAACACGGAAGCCCGTCTAACTCTTTACAGTCCTTTATCTCCAGCTTCTCAAGGTTTTTCAGGCCACGCACACCTCTGATATCCTTCAAGACATCACAACTCCAAACATTTATGGTCTTCAATGTTGCTGGCAGGGTTTCCAACTCCCTTAAATCCTTGTTAAAGTAAAGTAAAAGAGTCTCAAGGAAAGGGCAACTTTCTCCACTAATTGAAATCTTGGACACTTGCGTGCCCTTTAGATATATCATCTTGAGCATGCACCCTAACCCAAAACTCAGCTCACCAATTGAGGTGTCAACTATTTGCAGACTTTGAAGATGGATAAATGATTTTGGTAAACACTTCACTCCTGACCAGAATATATGTAAATATCTTAAACAATTAAGATGCTCGAGAGAATCTGATAAAGCTTCCAACTTCTTACACTCTTGGATTTGAAGTCTAGTTAAAGAGGACAAATTTCCAAGAGAGCTTGGCAAAGTTTGCAAGAACTCGCTCCCTATCACCAACTCGGTTAACTTGGTTAGCTGAAAAATCTTAGCTGGCAGTTCCTTCAGGCTGGTTCCTCCTAAATAGAGCTGTGTTAAGGAAACCACTTCTGGGAGGCGCAACTCTTCTAATTTTCTGCAGTTGTTAAAATTCAAATACCTGAGCTTTGTCATGTTTTTCAGAACATGTAACTCTGACTTGATGATGAGCTCACTGCATGCTTCTAAATTAAGATGTTCCAGGAGTGTCAGCTTCTTAAAAGAATCCGGTAACATCTTTAACTCGGTGCAGCCATTTAAATCCAAGCGTTGCAAATTTGTCAACTCGCCGAAATTACTCGGCAGGGATGACAGGTTTCTACACCGTTGTATCTCAAGGTGCTCCAGCGATTGGAGATGACAAAATTCTTGTGGGAGGGCGCTCAATGTATTGCAATCAGAGAAATCTATTAATAGCTTTTTCAAATTCTTGAGATGTCCTATTGACCTTGGAAATTCACGCAAACTGTTGCAACTCTGAATAACCAACTCTCGCAGCTGCAAAGGAGCCTGCAGCCAATATTCGATACAGTTAACATAGGAAAAATCAGAAAAAAAATTCGACAAAGATATTTAATAACTACAAAGAAAGATACTCACATACGCATCACATTCCCATAGGCCTTCTAAGCTCCGAGGGTTGAAAAGTTCCAAAATTCTTAAATTTTTCAATGAAAGCCACACTGGAAGGTTTTTGTGCTCAAATTCATGACACTGAAGCCAGACCAGTTCTCTTGACATTTGGCTATGTTCCTGATTAATCAAATCTCCGTTACCAACAAAAATCTTCAATCCGAGGGAGCAAAGCGGGAGATCACGCTCCCCTAGGCTTGTGTGTATTATGATATTCCCTTGCCGGGGATAACAATTGTCACCAATTGCATTGGCCAGTCCTCGGATTCGTGTTGCTTCCTAAATAGTCAAAAGTGAAATAAGATGCATTTTAAAGCAATAGAACTGGTTATAGGGCAGGCTCAAGGATGAGCTGGTTCCTTTGCCATGATTAATAAAGCCATGAAAGAATGCACCGACTTTACCTGTTGAGAGTGAATATGGATAGACTGTTGTGGAGACCAAAGTCGATAGGGTGACTGTCGGTTTGCTACTTCCCTTCCTAAATCCCGCAAGTCATGATCATGCATTCTTATTCGATCACCATCCTCCACCTCAACCAAACATTTGTTGAAAAGCCTTTCCCAACCATGCAGACCACTCCACCCTAATCCCTCCCATACTGCAATGGCTACACTTTTCCTCTGTCCAATGAAGAAACATGCTGTATCCAAAAACATCTCTTTCTCTTCATGGTCAAGGGCATCGTAGCTGACATTGAGCCTTAATTTGATGTCCTCCGGCAATATCCTGGACAATTTATCTAATAGAGACTGCCAATAATCTTTGCAAGAATTGCCATATAGCTGTGCCCCTAAGACCTTGAGTGACAAAGGCAGACAATTACAAGCATTTAAGAACTTCTTAACGAGATCCTCAAATCCTGTCAATGGAGAGGGTTGTAAGAATGCGTGCCAACAAAAGAGTTGCTTGGCATGAGTGGCATTGAGAGGTTTCATTTGATAAATGGCAGAGATACCCCATGCTTTAAGAACATCCAACTCGCGTGTGGTAACAACAATTAAACTTCCATGTCCAAGCCTCTCCCTTGCTGGCAAAAGAGCATCGAGTTGGTCTGTATGATCCACGTCATCTAAAATGATAAGCACGGACACACATCTCAAACAGCTTTCAAGAATCCTTTTGCCTGCATCTACATTGTCAAAGGATACACTTTTGACATTAAGGTCCTCTAGAAGCCTTTTCTGTTTTCCAACCAAAAGCCCTTTCCCTGCAGCATCTCGAAGATCGAAAAGAAAACTTGACCTATCCATGGCCAAGCGTCTGTTGTTGAAGATTTTCTTTGCAAGGGTGGTTTTGCCGGAGCCACCCATGCCCCATATTCCTACAATTTGTGTCGAGCCACCAGATTGAAGTGCAATTCTGTCAAAGTCTTCCACAGCTTCGTCTACACCCACCGGATGCTTGGCAACCTCAAACGGTAACTTGTTCATTTCTTTCATTACACGATTCACCACATTCTTCACCACCCTCTGCTCGTCCCTGCACACACGAAACACTAATTAATAAATGGAAGAAATTAGAAGATTTGAAAAGATAAAGCGCCGGGCATGCTTTTAATTTGACCCTCACCAATGCTTGTGAAGCAATTTTTTAGTGACTATATGTTGCCGTTCTTATAGACAAGGATAATTGTGGAGCTGATTTTTACGTGGCTACTTATTGTGTGTTATGCATTGAAAAAATGGCTATATGAATTGAAGCATTAGCGATGGCTATATTAGTTGATAGCTCATCTTCGGTTAGAAACACTCGCAGTCCTGTGGCATCTAGGGAATCGCAAATACTACTGGCTAGCCTGTGTTTGATATATTGTCCAATGATTTATGAATACATTATAGGGTATGTGCTTGGTTTCGGATGGTGATTGCAAATTTCAGCTCCTCAACTCAGATTGCAAGAATGCAGTATAGACTCTTGGATAGAGTGAGGGATTACGTCGTTTAGATTTGAAAGAAGGAAAAAGAAAAATAATAGGAAGTCTTCAATGTGGGTTTCCATTCTCAGCCCTTATAAGCCCACAGAAGGACAGTCCAACAGAATAAGATGCTTCGTGTATGTTTTCCTCGTCATTTCAGGGGATTCTGCAGTGTTGGGTTGATTTTTTTAATTGTTGTTCATAGTGGGATTTGTCCAGGGGGCTGGCATTAGAATGTATCCTCCTCGCAGTGGGGATGAAGGAAATTCTGCTCCTAATATATCAAGCTTCTACATCAACGTTTTTTTTTATTTATTTAAGTTTTATACATTGAGATCTATTTTCTTTCACTGCTAATTGGTATATGAAAGCGAGTTGAAGTTTGAAATGCTTCACAGGCTAATGGCTGCTGCTCTTCTAGAAATCGAGATGGACAGAAACAAGGAAAGCAGACTGTGGAAATGCTTGAATGAAAAAAGGCTAATGATAATGGTATGATGCAGAGAAGAGTGAAGACGGAGTTGAATTACATATTAATAAAGAAGGAAGTATTGAGCAAACTGCGTAGCAAAGAATGAGTGCATAATATTTGTGCGGGAAAAGTGCAGCTAAGGAATGCAGAAGAATAAAGATTCTATAATGAATAGTTAATAAAGCACAACAAGATAAGTGTACTATTAAGCACTGCTAGAACAGTGAGCACCAATAAAATTCATCAGTTTTGCCTAAAAAACTACGTTGATAAAACATCATAAACTTTGTCTCTTTTACCAACTTGTTTTTTAATTCATTTGGGGCTAAGATTGTTTTTCATTGGAGATAATTCTATTTTACTTGGGCTTCGTTAGTTTTTTCCCTAATCTCTCTGTTTTTCTCTAGTTTGACAATCAAAACAATTTTATCTGACAAACCAAAATGAAGAAAGACTTAACTGAACACCAAAACATATAACAAACAGAAGGACAAGAAAAACCCCCAAAATAGCAAGGAAAATTTGATAAGCTAACCGCAGGAGGAATATTATTTCGTACTTACTCCTGATTATTAATGATGTCGCCAGTAAAAAAGGAGGCTTCATGGAGTGCCCATTTCCACTGTTGAAGCTGTTCTGAGCTGTATCTTCTTTTCTTTTCATGTTTGTCACTAAAAATCGAGCACCATTAAAAAAAAATTGGAATAAACTAAGAATAAAAAGAATCGAAATGCATGCTAATGAAGATTCGAAAAGATAAATAAGGAGGCAGACTTTACATCTAAAAAGATGTGGAAAAACAGCAAGCATTTTACCTATTAGTGATGTCGGAAATCTTAAATGAAACGGTGTGTAGTGCCCGTTTCAATACACGACTCACAGAATTGCTGAACATGAGAACAGCAGAGAAGCACAACAGAACAAATTTAACACAGCTCTAATATATATGATTAACAAAAAGGGTCAAAAATTAAAAAAAGTTAATTGAGAATATTTAATGAGCTAAATGCCGGAGGAAGAGTATTTGAGGTGTACCTGCTCTTCATTTTATACTTAGAGAAAGCATCTGCATAGATTCCTTTTCCTTGAATCGCCCATCTTAAAGTAGAGGGCTCAACATTATAGAAAACGGGGATAATTTTGATGCCGGTTTTTACCATAAAGTCCAGCTCGGCCAAACACCAGGGGGATTGTGCATAATGCTCACTAAAAATGGCTATGTGAAGTGAAGCATTATACATTGCTTCTTCTAAAGCTCTAGGAAAGAAATCCCCAAGCTCCAGCTCATTTTTGTCTAAAAACACTCTGAGTCCGGCAGCATGTAAGGAATTGTAGATACTGTTGGCCACTGTGTGTTTAGTATCTCCTCCATGATGATTTATGAACACATCGTAGGGCAGGTGTTTCGTTCCGGATGAGGATGCAGCACAAATAGAAGCAGGAGTAGGTGGGGCGATTCCTAGGCCTTCAAAAGCACTTAGTATGGGATACGCTTGTTGGCCGGACACGGCAGGAGCAGGTAGGACAGCTCTTAGGCCATCTAAAGCGTTTCGAGGGTTGTACTTGGATTGTCCAGCAGTGTTAGAAGAGGCTGCCATTAGATACAGCAAAGAAGAATGCTAATAAAAGTAGCTTGCTGTTTGAAATGCTACACAGGCAAAGACTGAAGCTTTGCTATAAATGAAGGCAGACGGAAACAAGCAAAACAGATAAAGCTGGCTTAATGCATATATGCCTGAAAGAACTAGAAGCAGGAGTAGATGGGACGATTCTTAGGGGAGGTGTTTCGTTCCGGATGAGGATGCAGCAGAACTAGAAGCAGGAGTAGATGTGACGATTCTTAGGCCATCAAAAGCAGTGTTAGAAGAGGCTGCCATTAGATAGAGATTCAAACAAATAAGAATGCTAATAAAAGTAGATTGGCCTGTGAAAGGCTACACAGGCAAAGGCTGAAGCTTTGCTGTAAATTGGGACACAGAGAAACAAGGAAAACAGATAAAGCTAGCGTAATACAGATGGCTAATGTAATACAGAGCGGACAGGAATTGAGCTTCCTATAAATAAAGATGAAGCGAGCCGTCTAATCGAGCGAATAAGATTTGTGCGAATAAACGGCAAGATGGACAAAAGCATCTTTTTCTTCCACCGACTTTACCATGTGAAAGGCCGTGTACGAGTGGTTAAAAACCGACAGAACGAAAAGCGTGCGGGTCCACAACGACAATACCTAAAACAAAAAACGCGCGTGGAAGAGTAGATAAGAATCTCGACTATGGGAAAAGTTACATTTACTAAATATATCACACATCAAATTAAACATCAAATCAAGGGAGAGGGTTTCATGGTGAGGGATAAAACAAAAAATGTGTCCGAAGAGTAGATAAGAATTTTGACTATGGGAAAGCTCTTTTTTAGTCGTCACAATTATTAAACACGTCACACACCAAATTAAGGGCGGAGGGTTATGTTGTGTGAGGGATAAAACAAAAAATGTGCGTGGAGGAGTAGATAAGAATCTTGACTATGGGAAAGCCCTCTTTTCGTCATCACAATCATTAAACACATCACACACCAAACTAAGGGAGAGGGTTCAATGGTGGTGAGGGCTATGTTGTGCAAGGGATCCACGTCGGCATTTTTTTCCCACACCCAAAAGAGGCTACTTGGCAACCCAAAAAATTCAACCGAGTACAAAAATTGCACATTTTTCAATATTTTCCGACTAGTTTCCAAAATTCACATTTTACAAGTTAAAAAGTAGTATGGATCGATAATGGATGTATGGTAGGTGTTTGTGCATTTCTTGCCACACCAATCCTTGCATACATAACTCACATTAACTACGTATTTACTATCCACTGCCCTCCAACGTCGGCCTTTTCCCATTCACTTCGACATGCTTTTCATTTGCTATGGTTTGTTTTTGCTTCTCTGCTACGTCATTCATGCTTGGCATCTACAAATTAAGTCATCCATTAAAGGACCAGTGGTGGTGCACTTCATGATTGACGGTGATGAGTTGGGGACAACTCATGGTTCAATGCATGTTTTGTTGTTACTATATTTATCAACACTTCTATTTCCAAAAGGAAAATAGTAAACTTCTTCCATTACAGGTGAGGTTATCTTCCAACCTCACAAGGGTGATATCTATCCATCGCATGTTTTTTTTACAAATTTTGTTGTATGTTATTTTTTGCAACTATCTTGTGACTGACTATGTGTATATACATATATATAAAAGAAATGGTTCATATAACTGTAATATCACTTAAAAGATGGTATGAAGGTTGTGAAATTTCATTTGTTTGCCTTTGCAATTTTGATGAAAATTTGGTAGTATTTAAGGTTATTATATGCTTGAATCTTAAGGTTTTCTTGCAACTATATTATGGTTGACTTTTTATATATATACACACATACATATGTGTGTGTATATATATACACACAATTGGTTATGAAATATAGGTGTGCTATTGCAATATCATTAAAAAATGATGCATATTTGACATTTTGTTTGTTTACCTTTGCAATTTTTATAGTATTTGAGGTTAAGATAAGCTCAACTATTAAGGGTTTCTTACAACTATATTATGGTTAACTATGTATATATATATATATGAGTGTGTGTGTGTGTACACACAATCGATCAAATAATATATAATACTACAATATTTATAAACAATACATGCAACTCACCTTGTTAAGGGTATCATGCACCTATCGTCTGGCCGACTATGTGTATAAATGTGCATACCATTTATGGGTTCCATATGGTGGACTCTTAAGGGTTTCATGCACTTATGGTTTGGCCAACTGCGTCCTCTGTTGTCGTGAACCCCTCGCACAACATTACCCACTCCCCCATCGTCCTCTCTGTCCTTTTGATACTACATTCACCTTTGCTGGTATGGTCAAAATTTTGTTATCAATTTACATGCATTTATAGGATTTTAATCCTAAATTGGTAATAATTTGAGTTATCTAAATTTATATATTATATTAATATTAAATATGTATAGGTGTGTATGTATGCATGACATATGTAATACATATGTATGTATGTAAGTAAGCCATGCAGGGTAGATGCATATGTGCATACGTATACATGTATATATGTATGTCTATATGTATATGCATATGGTGCAGCTTCCAGATTCTCCCTGCAACTCATATGTTGTTGTCCTCGGGGCCCTCCTCTCATGTGTTGTCTACATTTGGGGATCCCGTGATTCTTGTCCTGCCTGCTTTCGAGGTGTCAACGCTCCCTATTACCCCATTGTCTAAGGGTTGGAAAGGTGTGTTGATGCACAAGATCTTGGTTCCTGAGGGTTCTCTTCCTTGTCTGAGTGCAGAGATTTCTTTCTCGGATAACGAGTTCTCCATCCCTAAAGCTATTAGCAATAGGATAGTTTCTTCCATGGAGTTGGCGATGGTGGGTAAGTTTCTTTCCTTTTGGCCCTCTATGGATATGGTTAGAAGGTAGGTAGCTACGAAATGGTGCTTGAAGGGTAGTGTTGGTGCCTATGCCATGGATGGTGGTCTTTTCCTCTTCAATTTTACGACTGAGGAAGATTTGATCTTTGTGCTCTCATCGGGCCCATGGGTTTATGGGAAGCATGGGTTGTCTTTATGTCATTGGAAATCAGGTTTCAATCCTGATGATGTCGATCTTTGCAAGTTGGCTTTTGTTTTGGTTCGTCTCCCCAGTCTTCCTCTGGAGTACTAGGACGACTGAGCTATATTTCAGTGCATCGGGGACTCTCTAAGCTAGTTCATCACCTCAGACTCTCACCAAATTCATGTCTAGGTTAGTTTTTGCTCGCTTTTGCATCAACATCAACATCAATAAGACCCTACCCAACTCTGTGAAGTTATGTTCTATTTTTGGATCTTGGATTCAAACTATTTGCTATGAGAATGTTGTGATTTACTATTAGAAATGTGTTGAATTGGGCCACCTTATCACAAATTGCAAATCCTCAATTAGGCATGACCCTTGTCCCAGTGCTCCTTCAGTAGAGATTCCCCCTGATGTCTTCCCCTTTGAATCAGATCTCCTAAGGGTCATTGAGTCCCTGACTAAGCTTGTATTTAATGTCCATGTGACCTAGGTGTTGTCTAAGGACTTGACTTCCTCTAGCTCTTCTCTGAGACTCATTAGTTCCCTTCCCTGTAGTGCTCAGGACTTTGGTGTTTCTTTGGAGAAGCCTTTGTCTCCATTAAACATGGGTGTTGAGGAAGGAGAAATCCAGGTTGAACTTGAGGAGAAAGGTTCACCTTGTCTAGGACAGATAAAGGAGATTGTGGTACCTTAGGTGGAATCTATGGAAGAAGAGTTTTGGTCAACTCCTAAGAGGACACTTAACACAGGCTTTTTATGACAGGGGCATAAAATCAAGCCTTTCTCAGATCTACAATTTCTTTCTAGATTCTATCAGATTAAGGTTTAATTTAGAGGTTCCATTTGTTACATTACATCATTGCATTCATTTAGTATTTTTCATCCATGTCCTAAAAGTGTTATCTTGGTTGATTTAGCCCGTCCTAGGTCATAAGGAAAAAAACAAGATCTCCACCAAGGTTGACTCACCTAAGGGTTGAAAGTCAATAGTTCCCTAGGGGATATCTTTTTCCTAAAGAACTAAGGAATATAGGTGCATCATACCCCCTTGTTGTCATTTCATATTGGTGAGCCTATTTTCCTATGTTTCATTTTAGTGAACTCAACTTTTTACATCATAATTTCTGAAATTGGAGTCCATTCAAACTCTAGATCTAGGATTTGCAATAGTTTGCATTTCATTTAGGGTTATAAAAATTGCATTAGTTTGCATCTCATTTAGGGTTTTAGGTTTGCATTTTGCATCCTTTAAAATTTGAAAAATTCAAATATTTGTCTGCATATTCATTAATTTTCATAGTACTTTCATATTAGTGTACATGCTCAATCATTCATATTCAAAAATTAAGTCAAAATTGCATTTTAAAAAGTGTCATATTTTCCATCATTTTCTATACATTGCACTTGCATTTAGACCTCAAAATATGGAAAAATAGTCATTGAAAGTATAGTTTATAGTCTGAAATAGGAAACCTTGGCATTGAACTTCAAACTCAAATTTAAATTTTTGTAACCCTTGTGCTAAGACCCATTTTCCCTAGGGCGAATATATCTTTGTATAGGTGTTGTTTCAAAATTTTGGGCAGTGATTTGTCTCTATTTGCTCCATTATGATCTAATGTTAAATCTGGGTTTTAGTTTTAGAGATTAGAAAAATATCTCATTGTTTGCATTAGGTTTAATTAGTAAATTGGATTTAAAAGACACCATTTTTAGGTTTTTCCATAGTATAATCAGTAAATTATCTTGTTTAAAATCTAAAAATTGCTCTCCTTTTAAATAATTGCATTGCACTTCATAATTTAGGGTGTTTGATTTCATTTATCTAGTGCCTATTCTACATTTTGGGTGCACTTAGGTTTGGTGAAACTTGTTTGAGCTTCACAACTTGGTGTTCTATTACCAATATTGTAGTGAGATGTAGTTTGAGACTCATGCCATCTTGCAGTACCACACTTGTCATGGATCTTGATTTTTCCAACTCTTTCACTCATAGTGTTGATACTGGTTAACCTATGGACCATATCCTTGATACCTCATTTCCCATGACCACCCTACCCACAACCAATGTGACTAATTTTGAAACAATGTTTGCTAATATCCCTCAAGATGAACCAAAATAAATGGATGAATATTTAGAAAATTTGCTTAACTTTATGAGTGTAATGCCCCGTCTTATAACCTAAGGAATGTTGCAATTGTCTATGAAAGTGAATTTTTTTTTTTTTTAAAGTGTTAATATTAATTTAAATAGTTGAATACATTCTCTAAGCTATGCGATGTCGTGTCTTCAGATGAACACTACTTGAGATTCCATAGACGAATTTAGTATTTAGCATAGCACATATTTAATTAACATAAACTTAAAAGTAAACATTTCATAACATTTGAATTCCATTCATGATAGTATAAAGTACAAATAAAATTCTTACATTGCATTTGAAATAGCATTACATTACTCATTCTTCAAATGAGGTAGATCAAATAATAATTTACAATTACATTTTACAAATGTTCACCTCATAAACAATTGAGGGATGTTACAAATACAAAATTTCCAATGATGCAATATAGGAAGTATACATATATCCAAATACGAGCTCTTCATCCATGAAGCTCTTGTTGCCATGATCCTAAACTGGGGACCCAACAGAGTAAAGTGCACGTTCCACCCAACCATGTGGTACTCGTAGGTCCACCCCCCGTGCTAGGAGATAGTAATAAGGTTACCTAGTCATAACCTATTAACCCTAGACACAAGTACAAAACTAACTGATGGTTACATTGCTTCCAGAATTAAGACAATCAAATGTGCTAAGTACACAAAGTAAACTATTATTTTAGGTGGAGTGTCATCACAACATTGCAAAGGTTACCCTGGTGTTTCTTCCTAGGTTTCGGCCCCCAAACTCGGGATACCCTGGTAACCTCTTACGAAACCCAACCCCACATGCAAACTATTGCGGAATTGAATATCTTTTAAAGTAACAAGATATCGATTTGTCATTCCAGGCCTTCTCAACTTATACTCAAGACTAAACTAGCTTTAGAGTCTATAAGCGAGGCATAATAATATTATTAAAGATTTTAATCTAACTAATGTGTTGTTTAGTTTTCACTAACTTACTAACTCTTTGTAAGTTACCCTGGCACCACTTTGTGTGTCGGCCCTCACACAGAGCCACTCCCCTAAACATAACAAAGGAATCTAAGTTTCCCTGACTAAGGTAAACAAGGTGTACAAAAATACAACATATAATTCTACACTTTTCATAACAAACATTAATGTCTATGTTCATAAAATCAGGTGACTAAACACCATGTAAAACCACGTACACAACCTTAGTCAACACAAGAATTCTACTTAAACATTCACAACCCCCACATTATACAACTTGTCTGGAAGACTTGTACATCTAAGACATTCCCAATTTTTCCAATAAAAAAACACGATTTAAAGCAAATCAGGAAAAATAAACATCTACAATTCGGATTTACTAAATCCAATCATTCAAAAAGAATTAGCAAGAAATTATAACAACTTGATCATAATTCTTTTCTCAAACAATAAAGAAAATTGCATTAATTTATTCTAATTTTTTTTTAACTTTCTAAATTTCACATAAAAATAAATATACTAAATCCTCTTTTTAAATCATATTTTAAAGAATGTTTATTCACATGCATTCCATGCACTTATATAATAAAACATTATTTGAATATTAATTTAAACAAGTAACAAATTATATATATATATATATATGTATATATATTTATATATATTTATATATATATATAATTCTTTAAAATTTGAATATGTAAAAGTTCATATTTAAATGATAGGAAAGAATTTATTTTAAATTTTATCCAAGCCGAAACTTAACACTCAGCCGCATCACTGTTAACAACAGGCGACAGCTCCCACAGGGGCTAGCCTGTGTAAAGGCGGCGAGCTGGGAGTTGCTCCCACCATCACCTCCCTTAGGGGCGGCGGTTGTGGGAGTGGCCGCAGCCTTCTCCCACCGTCACCTCCTTTAGGGGCGGCGACTGTGGGAAAAACCCCCGCGGCCATAAAAACACGCAGGGTTTCATTTTATATATTTTTTAATCACAAAAATTCTAACATAATAAATTCGCATATGGCGATTTTAACATAGGGTGAAGCCATAATAGTGGTTTACAATTTGATGGAGGAAGAAAAATTGAGAAAAAATGACCCCATGGCAAAAAAATTGGTTTTAGGGGTTCGCATGAACCTACATGTTCGACCGAACCATAAAGGGGTTCGAGAACTAGGGTTCGATGAACCCATTATTGGGCCCACATTTCCCACCCAAAAAAGGGAAAATGCATATGAGTGGGGTTCGAATGAACCCTGGTTCTAGCGAACCCCCTTTTTCCCTAATTTTTTAATTTTTTCACACAAAAAACCTAAAATTTTACGCTTTCAAGCTCCGGTTGAGGATGAAAATGGAGGAATATTTAGAAACCAAACTTGGAATCGAGTAGCCTTCAGAACGAGCTATCCAATGAATATAATTTTAGTATGTTTTAGTTTTATTATCTATCTATTTTTTAAGTTTTATTAAATATAGGTTTTTCATCGAAAACAAAACCTCTGTTCTGCACAAGTGGAAAAATAGAAGATTATAAAAATAAAAAAAATTCGATACATATAGTAAAATTTATGGGTTATACGGTCGCGCTATGTCTGAATTGTCATTTGATTGACTTCGAAACTTGATTAAAGAAAAATATTCAATAAAAAACTATCTAACCAAGTGGAAGCACTAGATATCGGAGTTAGAAATCTAAATTTGAAAGAATTGGAATTTTATCCTTCATGGAAAAAAATTTATGCATTATACGATTGTCGTCACTTTTTTAAAATGTTGTTTTTGAAAAAAATTAATTTTGTGGGAGATGGAAAAATAAGTGCAATGATTCCAAAAATTGAAAAAAATATTTTTAGAATCTACAGACAAAATATGACAAGACTCTAGTTTACATCATCTTCAAATTCCTTACGGTTTAATCGCTATAGGTGCCCGAATGTGGAGATTGTGTTAAAAAAAATATCAGTGTGTTGGCCAAAAATTGTAAACCACTATTGTGGGATCACCCCATAAAAATTCACTGCTATTTAAAATAAGATAATTTTATATATGTATTTGTATATGTATGTATATATATTTAACACTAATATATATACATATATGAATACATATATAAAATTTAAATAGCAATATAATACTGTAACTGGGCAATAATTTTCAACAAAGTTTTTAACAGAAAATTGGAAAAGCTTCAAATCTGAACAATTTATTCCCAAATTAGTGAATTCATTAACTGGGGTTTTTATTACAAATCCCCAAATTAATCACCAATTTTAACAGATGATTTTAACATTAAACCCTTCTAAGATTTTGTCAATTTCTTCTGTAGATTTTCTACTATTAAAATAAATCTCTTTTTTGCTCTTTGATTTCTCTATAATACTTTGTTTTCATAATTTTCACAAAAAGGAAATCAAAATTTTACAAAATTTATTTTACAAAAAAAAATCTCCGAGAAGAAATACAGCTTTTACAAAACAAATATTTCCTTAGACAATCTTTTTCTAAAGAAACAAAATAAAATACAAAGGAAAATACCTGTTTTCCTGTAACTTGAAATTTGTCTGTAGAAGAAAATTCTTTACTGCCTTTGCGTGCAATCCTCCAAAGCTTCTCCAAAAAAACCCAAATCCAAAAGGAAGCTAAAACCAACCAAAAAGATCTTCCAACCAAAGAGATCTTCCAGAAATATACAACAATACAAAGGAAATCACAAATTCTTTAAAAACAATTTTAACAGCAGAACAGTATTCTTTCATTTCCCATGAAGAAATGGTAATCTTCTATTTTTTTCCAAATCCTAGATAACATTCGAGAAAATCCTCAACCAAAAAAGCAATTAATTCAACTGGCACACATGTCGAGAAGAAAATATCTACCAATAACTTACCATTAATTCTTTCTTTCCTCTTTTCAAGATTTGCATGCTTTTTAAATAATTTATTTATTTTCAAATTTCAAAACACAAATTTCCCTTTTCTTTATTTAATTTATTTATCAACTAAAATACCATTTCCACATAATAATTAATTTCAAATTTAAATCTATTCACACAATTAAAGCAACTTTAATTTAATTAATTTATTTATTTAATTAAATGAATTTAATCTTAATGATTAAATTACTTAACCAAACAAACTAATTAATTAATTAAATAAAATGTAAAACCTTATTTTCAACATTTAAAATTAATTTAAATCCACAGTAAATTAAAGAATAATAAACTATCATTAAATTAACAAAATTTTCCTTTCAAAGCAATTGATCCAATCAGGGACAAACAAGACAACCAAAGACTCCAAACTAAAACTAACGATGTACTGTGACTGGGTTTAAGACTAGACTAGGATAAACCATGTTACTACCTCCCAATCAACATTTTTGTTGAGTCTTGACATGCTCAGACCTGAGTAACCAGGTGGAGTCAGTGTCATGTACCTGCAATCCTACAACCAAACAAATAACATGCATATATATATAATCCATTGTACAAACACACCGTGCGGAGAAAATCACGGACATTATAGGGCACTCGCAAGCGAGTGATGCAACTCCATTCTCCACACCAATACAAGACACATCATACTAACAAATTAAATAACAGTTAGTCCATCATAAACATATATATAGCAATAGCATCTGAAGGAAATATCTACGCTATAACAAAGCATATCAGAAATTAATTATCACCATACAATGTATCATCATATCACAAAGTGAATCCACTGTCGCTCAAAATCAGCGATCAAAATATCCAAACCAAAGTACCAAAGTCTAACAGTGTGAAAATATGCTAACAGAAAACACAAGCAAAATGGAGGGGTACTACAATGAGTTTTGAATACATTGTTGGTACTGCAATTCTCATCATAGATAAAATGAGGAAAATGCTTGACAATGAACAAGGAATAGAGATTGTGTATAGCCTAGCTCACATTATTGATAAACATGTCCCTACAATGACTAGTGCTCAAACTTTGGGGTTCACTCAAAGTCAAGGTGGAAATCCAATTCCTCCTTCCACAACCATTACCTCTATTCCTACATACACTAATCCAATGGTTACAAAAAATAAACAACCTACTAGCAATGCGAATAACACCTTAGATATTTCCAAGTTAGGAATTCCTTTAGCTTTGTGAATTCAAATCTCATGTATTCTAATCCATCTCCCCTCACAAACTTACAATTCACTTGTCCTCCAAATATATATACATCTCCACCTTATTCACATCCATCTCAAAACACAAATAATGATCCCATCCTTAACCAACTCCTACAAAAAATTTCATCCCTCCAATAATAAATTACCACATTGAACCAAAATCAAAATGGCCAACCTTCACAATATGTCAAAAGAAACTCCTTATCCTTGGAGATATTGAGAGCAAAAATTCCACAAGGCATATAAACTTTCCTATATTTAAGAAATATGGAGGAAAAGGAGACCCTAATAACCATGTCTCGACATGTACATAGCCTTTTGTAGTGACTTCATTTTTTAGGATAAACTCTTGGCTAAAATTTTGCCTAGATCCTTGAAAGAAACTTCCTTGGAGTGGTTTTGTTTCTTACTGAATAACTCAATTATTTCATTCAATGAACTTGTTGATGCATTTATTAACCATTTCCAAGAGCGCATGGGTCCCAAGATGACCTTAGCTAATTTAATGCAATGTAAACAAAATAAAGATGAAAAGGTCACTAATTTCATAGCATGATACCAATTGCTTTACTCACAAATAAACATTAAGATTCTTGATGTTGATCAAAGAATGTTTATAGAAAATTTGCATACCAATATTCAAGCTAAACTTGATACATTGAAGTTTCCCTCCTTTACAGACTTGTGCATGACCCTTTGTGATTATCAAAATTTGGTTCAAGTCATCATGAAGCAAAAACTCCTTCTAACAATCTTGAGAAACTCAAAGTTGTGCCCCATAACAATTTCCAACCTTTCAAGAAATAAAAAAGGGGCTTTCTACAAATGAATACACCTCAAACTATTGAACATGTTAACACCCAAGTGGCTCCTATAAAAATGAAAAATCCATATCCATTTAGGGAGAGTAGACAATTTAGCCCTTTACCTGATCCTTCACTCCATCGTGTTGCAACTTATAAGTAAGAACTTAGTTACCTTAACTAATATTAGAGCCATTGATACAACTAAGCCTTTACCTCCAAATTTTAACTCAAATTCCTTTTGCCATTATCACCAACAAAATAGACATGATAAATAATGTAAGTTTCTTAAACATATTGTGCAAACCTCATTGATTCCAATCATATCTGGATTGGTGGTGTTAATGATCAAGGAAACAAGTCTATTGCCCCACCCAATCAAAATTTGCAAATCTTTACCAACCCCATGCCAAATCATAATATCTCTTTTGTGAAAGCTATTGATGCCAAAAATGATGTGATGAATGTTGACAAACTTGAAGATACAAATAATGACAATATGAATGAAAATGAAGTAGACTTAGAACTTGTGGTCGACTTCATTGATGTGTAACCTCATAAGGGCCAAACCAAAATTCCCCTTGACATTTCTTTCTCACAAAACACTAGAACAAATCCCTGTGATCTGCTCCATTTTTTGCTTCCACCCACTATTTTAATGTATTTTTTGCCAATTTTATGAAAACATCGGCGTTATTTATCAAGATGGCACTATTTTTGGCATTTATTTGCGCCAATCAGGACAAGTCGGCACTAGTTTCGGTGCTAATTTTTGCTGAAATTAGTGCCACTTTGAGTGTCGATATTAGCTTCAAGTGTGGCGCCGCTACTAGCATTGCCATTGGCTCTAATTTATCTTTAAGTTTAGCACCACTTTTATTTATGACTTTAGCTTCGAGTTTAGCTTTGGGTTTAGCACCAATTTAGACACCCCTATGTTGAAGAGACTTATTTATATGTCTCATCGACAATGTAAAACAGTGAAATGTCAACAAGATACAGGCATATTGAGGAGAGAATCACTTACGTCACATCGACAAGGTATATCTACAAGTTTTCGACGAAACACAACTCTTGGATATAATGAAGTAATGTCAATGAGACATTGAGATGAGATATCGGTAAGACAAATAAGATTTTCTGATCGACACTCTTCAAGTAATGATCAAAAGCATACACCGCTAGACCGCTGAGAAGGTGAGCAACATATGTAGTAGAGCGGTATACACTGCAACCCCATAGCAAGAAGCCTTAAGCAAGGTGGTAGTGTGGTACTGACAGTAGAAGGGAAGGGAAAAACACCGCCATACACTGTAGTGGGTATAATAAGAGACGATGGTAGTACAATAATTGTGGCATCATTACAATTTATAGCACTAAATATAGTAAATCACGCCAGTCACAATCCATTTGAATAAATCATTTAAGGAATCAAGAATATAGCTCACCAAAATACTCTAAAACTCTAATAAACATACTCTAAAAATTTCATTGAAATCTTATTTTCAGGCATAGCCCGCCAAAATAGAGTTTTCATTTTAATAAACATACAATAAAACCTTTGTTGAAACCTTATTTTCAGGCGTAGCCTATCGAAATGGAGAAGTGTTTCAGTAAAGAATGAAAAAGAATGGTAAGGAGATGTGAGTGATAGGAGGCATAGGATTCATTGTTGTTTATCTCATTTTTGCTCTGATAAAAAAGGATTACAATGTTTGCACTAGTGTTTGTAATCTAGGTATTTAATTGACATATGTTTGCATAATCTCAAATTCCTTCAAATTCTTTTGAAGTATGAATGTATCCTATATAGGGTTTAGAATGACTTCTTTTAATTTAAAAAAATAAATTAGATGCTTTTGAAGTATCAATGTGTCCTATATAGGGTTTAGAATAATTTCTTTTAATTTTAAAAAATAAATAAATGATGTATTTTCCCATGATTAGATAATGTGGAGATTTCCTAAATCTACCCTAGCACACTGTTCTCTTCCGCACAGTGTTCATTACTCCAGTTGCTAGGGTTTTGCATTTGACATCTTTAATATCTTCATGATAGTGGCTTTTAAATAGATCTTAGTCTTTGCTTTAATCTTTATCATGGTAACCCTTGAGTTCCATAATCCACCTTCAATTTGTTCTAAGTGTGTTGTCTTAAGCTAGACTACATAGTATGCATATAAAGCAAGTCCTTCATACCTACCATTGTTCCAAACCACCACTCACCACCTTGCTTAAAATGTTGCCTCCATAAGCACAATAACATGTTTTAAAATTATGGTTGCCATTTGTTATTTGACAAATTTATCACCTAACTCTATATTCTTGTGCCCACAAAGGTGATAAATGGAACTACAATTGAATCAATAATAGTACAATTTTTTAAACCAATTCTCTACTTGTTTTAAAAGGTGGCAGCTACCTTTATCTAATATTCAATGAATGATTTTTAAACCAATGTTGCTTTTAACCAAAAAGAAAATAAAGGAAGGGGATTTTAACCAGAAAGCTTTAAATGTATCTATCAACTTCATATTGTAAGAAATGAAACTTCTTAAGAAAAGATAAAGACTAAACCAATATCACTGTAGAATCCTTATTCACAAATAATAATACCGCAACAATACAACAAAATATATCATATATCATCTGAATAATAGATAACACATTAGAAAATATTCAGTATAAATAGAATGAATCCATACACCATAATTCAAAGATTATGCATGCATAAACTTCACCAATGTCTTCTATATCAGAATAACAGATAATAGCCAAAATAATAGAGTTTGCTCTAATGACTAAATCAAAGTTTTCCCAAAAGATCTAAATCACATCAGTCAAACCCATATTTAAACATAGCAAATTTCTTTGGTAACAGTTTCTTGAAAGTAACTGTACTAAAAATTAGAAAGAAAAAAGGTCTTTAACTTAAAAGAGCCAGATTAAAAGAAAGTATTTGAAATACTAAAAATAAACTATGCATCGGTCCCTCCTGCTTCAACCTCTTCGGTTCCTGGTTCCTCGGCCACTTCTTGTTGCAACAACTTTTCTCACGCCTTCATTATGGATTTGTATTCCCTATACCTAGTAATGATTGCAAAAATTTCCCTGCTTCCTGGTGTTAATGTGATTTGGAGACTAGTTCTCCATTTTTTAAGAGCATCTTCAGATTCATTCAGAATGTCAAACCTTCTATCAGCTTCAATTTTAAAGGTTTTAAGATAGAGCTCCAATCTCCCAAGCTTAGGGAAAGATTCTTTAGTCATTGTAGTAGGATCTGCTATTTCCTTGTTGAATACTTCTTTGAATTTTGAACAGATATCCTTCGAATCTAGATTCTTCTCATCGAGCTCATCAGTTATCTTCACTTGTAAATCATGACCATTCCCTTTGATTTCTATTAACATATCCAAATACTTTTCTAGTCCTTCAGTAATCTCTTTTACCAAGTTAGCATATATGTCTAATTTCCATTTGAGTGAGTCTGGCCATGAGGAATCTAACTCTTTGGGATCACCTACAATCTATTTGTTAATTAGCTTCAAACAATCCATGGAAATTAATTCCTTCATTTCTTCTGAAAGCACATAAAGACTGGTTTGATCTTTCCTATGCTGATGTAGCTCTGCTATCAATTCTTTTCTCTTATCAATAATATGAGTGTAAGAAATTACAGATTTACCAATAAAAAGCACAACTTCCTGCATTTTTTCATCAATCCACTCACTGGCATCCTTGGAATAGTTTAAGTTCTTTCTGATCAACTGCATTGCAGAATCATCAATAATTCCTTCTTGAGAACTTGAGGCTCTAGTAGATAAAAAGGGGGAAACTATAGAAGAGATAAAAATTTTGAAATCCAAAACCTGAGATTGCAATTTTACTCTTTCCTTCCTTTCTTCCTTTACCTGCTTGGCTAAAGTATTGACTGAATAATTGGCATGATATACATCGCCTTCAAGTGTCTTGGGTCCCATGTCAACATGCATGATCTTATAATCAGTTGTAGTTATCTCATCCTCCAAATCCTTTAAAGGTTCCACAATCTTTAGTATTTGGTTACTAGAGATAGGATCATCCAATATTCTTGACATTTTCATAGCTCTCTTTGGCTCTGAGGAAACTTGTAGCAATTTTTCCACTGTGTCTATTCCGACAGATGTTGTGGGAGTGTATTTTCTCTTCTTTTCCACTTCCTTCCTCAACCATACTGGAGATTTTTCTATCAAAACAAAACCTTTACTACTTTGAACAACCTTCCTAGATTCACTAGGAATAATTGATATATTTTCCTCAAGAGAAGGAGGATTTTCAGATAAAGTTGGGAAAGTATTATCTTCAATAATCTGCTAGAAAATGATATCTAAATCTTCAAACCTGTAGGTTTCATTTGACCAATATTATTTTTGAGAACAGGGGTAGATGGGCTATCTTGTTCACATACTGACTTCAATTTAAGTGATTCTTCAGGTTTTTCACCATCACCTCCAAATTGTGAATTTGCACTAGAAGACCTAGTAGCCATTCTTGTTGATGATGTACTTCCTACAGCTACTTGAGTAGATCCTTGTTCATTTTTCTGGGATGATCTTGGTTCATGAGTAGAACCACCGGCCTTTCACCATTTCCCTTCTACCAATCTTGAGTTATTTTGAATACCGGTGTAGCTCATACATTCATATGCAAAACTTCACTTTTAGCCCTGTCAACCTTAGGATGAGATTTGTCAAGAAATTTTTCATATTCAGGATCAAGGATTATTGAATCTTTAGTCACATTCTCAGGAATTTGGAAAGAAAGACCAAAGGTTTGTATCTACTCGAGGGTTAACCTCATATGATCTCTTCTGAACACTTCCTTTTCATCAGTACAATCTTTCCAAAAATCCTCAATGGAAGATTGATGCTGCTCTGAGCTCACAGCATATAGTTTTTGTCTTACGAAGCGTTTGCTATCAAAATTGGTTCTCATAAACAAATAGTGAAGATTGTATTCCTTAAGAATCTTTTCAGCACCTCTAGCCATCTGATTACTTTTGCATGTGAAGGAAGGAGTTACTAATGGGAAAGCATATCCCTGTTTTCCCATATTCATGTATTTTATATTCACTATGGCCATTTTTCTACAAACCTCCAAAAATACCAATAAATATTCAAGGTATTTGGGTAATTTTAATGGAGCCTTTTCATAACCTCCTATCCTCAAATAAGAAAATCTATCAAACTGAATATAAAAACTCCCAAACTTCAACACCAAAGACTTCGATTCAGGGAAAAAACACACTACAGGGTTTCCATCCAGTTTTCTCACTGCTTCCATAAAAAATGCATCATTAACAAGGCAATATTCTCCCATTCCCACTTGCTTAGTGAATTGTGGATAACATTTATATATGGGCATACTAGAGGTCAGCAATGCCTACAGTTTCAAACCTGGCCAGAAAGATCTCTAACTGGCAATAATATATATATCAAGCAAGAACACAGATGGAAAGTTGCAGTCTTTTGAAAATTGATTAATTGTTCATGTAGATGAAAGAAAATTATCTCAGCGCAGTCGACAAATACATTATCATCACAAATAACCAAAATGAATTGTCACATCTAGTCTTCAAATAATTCAATTTGTGCATTCCTAACAATGCGATGTAGTAAAGCAATGATATTGGAAATTTCCACTTTGAAATGCACCCTTTTAAGTTTGTTGGGTAACTTGGACTTACCTCTCTTTTCCAACTTTAATCATCCTTTGGCCATAGAATTTTTACACCAGGCTTCGTTTACCCTAAAAAGCTCATTAGCTACTTCCACAAACATCTCCTTTATAGGTATCTTTTTTGGAATTCTGAATGCTTGGGAAACAACTTCAGGGGAAATCTTAGCAACAATAATCTTATCCACAGCTTTGATTTCTCCGATTTCTGGAATGTACCTCCTTGCACATGCAGAAATTAGGTCAATGCTTAACACAACTTCTAGGAAACCTCCAACATGAGCTAATCCACTTTCAAGCACCTTTGTATCTATAGAAAACTTTTCTTTTCCCTCCAAATGTGTCTAAAATTCTTCCAATTTAAAAATTCCCAATTTTGTATCTCTCACACCAAGCCAACGATTTTCAATTTCAGACTGCATGAGCTCACCACACCTGAAGAAACACTTGAATTCCTGAAGAAATAATAGCAATAAGTAGAAGTACAACCAAAATTTTCACAAATAAGTTCTCACCACCTTAAGCCAAGTAAAATGACAAGACGTGCATTTGGTGATGAATTAATACGACACTTTATTTTATTTTGCAGTAATGAAAACCCTAAGGTTTGCGTGCCTTGTAAAAATCTTGATAAGACATCTCTCGGTTGTACCGTACACCTTTTTAAATGCGAAAATGGTGCCTTGAAACCTGCAAAATGAACAACAAACCTCTTTGTCATGGAAAACTTGAACCTAATAACACAAAATTGGGAGTTATGAAGTTTTGAGAACCTCTGACTCACCGACCATACTCTTGATGCTACAAGGATAACAAGTCGGGCTATTAGAAAGTTAAGAAAAACACAAACTTGATGACAAGGAAAAATAACAAGAAGCGCCACAGAACTAAGTTTCGAAACTTGAAGAACACATGATAAAGAGTTAGAAACTTAAGGGAAACTACAACAAAGGATTAAAATGAATATGAAGGCCTTTAACTTGAGCTGGATTCAGAGAAGAGAGGGACATAATTGAAAAAAATGATACATAGCATATTTATGGGTAAAACCAGTGATTGACCATTAAGGTCATTACTTTCATCAAGATACAATGAGATTTTTTTCTTCAAACTTAAGGCATTATGCAAGATAACATTGTGAATTGTTTTTTGTGTACAATTTGATTTTCTTGCACATTTACTGCTTTGCTAATTGCCTTTAAGACTAGATATTGCACCATCAGCTGCAATCTCAAACAACTCACTCACTATCACTTGAAGATTCCTTTCATGAGCATCCTTGTATAAAATGAAACTATGCCCTATAGACTTCCTACTTACTTACTGGGTGATCCCACAATAGTGGTTTACAATTTTTGGCCAAACTAGACACTCATTTTATTTTTTTAAACTAAATCTTCACATTCGGGCACCTATAGCGGTTAAACCGTGAGGAATTTGGAGATGATGCAAACTAGAGTCTTGTCACATTTTGTCTATAGATTCTAAAAATATTTTTTTCAAACTTTTTGGAATCAAATTGCACTTCTTTTTCCATCTCCCATGAAAAATTGGTTTTTTCCAAAAAACAACATTTTAAAAAAGTGATGCACATCGTATAAGGCATAACTTTTTTCCTTGAAAGATAAAATTCTAATTCTTTTGAATTTAGATTTGTAACTCTGATATCTAGTGCTTCCACTTGGTTAGATAGATTTTTATTGAATATTTTTTCTTTAATCAAGTTTCAAAGTCAAATCAATTACAATTGGACATAATGCGACCGTATAATGCATAACTTTTACTGTATGTATTGAAATTATTTTTTTTTTTGTTGGATCAAGGACTCCAATATCTAGTGCACTCATATTTTAAATTTTTTTTTTTGATAATCTTCTATTTTTCCACATGTTCAGAACAAAGAGTTTTGTTTTCGGCGAAAAACCTATATTTAATAAAAACTTAAAAAACAAATAGATAATATAATCAAAAGATATTAAAATTATATTCATTGGATAGCTTGTTTTGAGGACAAACTGATACCAGTTGGGTTTCTAAGATCTCCTCCATTTTCATTCTCAAATCGAGCTTCAAAGTGCAAAATTATGAGCAATTTTGGTGCCTAAGAGGATGTGGGTGAAAATAAGTGGGTTTGGTCGAACAACTGTTCAGTCGAATAAAAAAATAATGTTTAGTCGAATAGGGGTTCGACCAAACCCATTTAACATACAATAAAAAATAGATTTGAATGGGGTTTGGTCGAACATTCTAAAAATGTTTGGTTGAACCCCCTCTATTAAAAATTAATATTTAATATTAATATAAATATAAATTATATTCTTTTTAAATTATAACTTGAGAGAGAGATATGGAGGGAGTAGGAGAGAAAGGGAGAGTGGGGGTAGGAGAGAGATACTTGAGAGAGAGAGAGGGGAGTGGGAGAGAGATAAAGGGTAGGGGGTATAAGGGTTTAGGGTTTAAGGGTTA
>VDFB02101914.1:0-21098 GCA_007258455.2 Sequoia sempervirens | reverse complement strand
GTAGCTTACATTGTCCACATAATTGATGTTAATAGAATTTTAAAAAGAGACAATAAAAAGCTCTTTTACATTGCTTGCAAGAAATATTGACAATTATATGTAAATTATAAGTATACAAGTGAGTATAAAACAAATAACCAGGTTGAAAATCCTACAAGACTTGAAAGGGATTTCCAGAGGTGAATTAGTGGTACCTACCTTTGGATATGGTTTGGACACAAAGTTTGATCCACCTTCCTTATCTGCATTCTCTTGTTTGATAGGAACTAGTGGGAAATCGCCTGTTGTCAGTGATGGCAAAAATGGTGCAAACCTTATTTGAGAAACACTAAGCCCTACAATTATTTATGGTTCATTCTTGTTCCTATAGGGTTATATATCCAGTCAAATGGAGAACTGTAGTGACCAAGTACTGTCAAAACATACATCTTGCATGCATGAGGCTTCACTGATGCTGTGAGGTTGCCTTTATGAGTAGCTGGTAGGTCTCTGTGCTGGAAAATCCAAGCATACAAAGTCATCCGTAAAGCAATATAAAGTATTTTTTAACTCAAAATATTAGGTAGTGACACCATGTTGCATACAAGCCAAAAAAAACATTTGAAAACTACTTACTATGACTGATACAATGAAAGAAAAAGAACAACTACAGAAACAATGCTCTACTTGAAGTTATCTCACAAAAATCCAAGTTTGGAAGAATCAAAATGGCCCTTATCCAACAAAACTGGCTGCTACAAGAAAATTTGATGAAGTCCCATGCTTTAGTTCTGTGATTGAAAATGAAGGGCCTTTTTCCTCATTGGCTTTATACGGGCTCCAGTATACATAGTAGATCAAAAGCCTTGTACAACCTGAAAAATTGGGCTTATCCTTATGGAAACATCAAGTCAGTTCCATAGGCAGGCACCTTGTGGTATCCGTGGCTGAGGGTTTGTTTTGGCACACCATATAGTTTTTTCAAATTGGTTTGTAGTTTGTCAGTTACAAAGATACAAACACTCAACTCATTTCTCCATAAGGTGCAAGTCTTGGTTATCATGCTGCAGAAATAGTCCCTACTACTGAACTTACAACATCAATGTCAAATAAATAGTCTGCATATCCTCTGAAATTTTGTATATTCTTGACTTAAGGAGTTCTCTCACTTAAACTTGATCAAGTATAAGGGAAGCCTCTTCTAACAAAAGGGCATGGCAATCATACCTCTGTAATATTATGCTTCACAGCTATTCATTTACCATGTCTTTTGCATCCTTGTTAGACTGTACCCAGAATATGAATTCTTACAGAATATCATTTTTGTATTTAGCCTGAAGTGATGGCATTGAACAATACTTTTGGTAATACTTTTGGTAAGAGATGATTTTCTTGAGCAGCAAAGGGAGTTGGATGATGCAAAATTGTTTATGTGTCCAGAGGGACCTTATATGATAGTGGACGATGGCCCATAAAAATAGTTTGGTCCAAGAGATGATCTTATCATCTTAGAATTTATAAACTTACCGTAAGATATGTAGAAACTTAGGCTCCACCAGCTTATGCCTTACCAAATAATGAGGACTGTAAATAGAAGTATTGAATAATATCAACCATGCCTAGGTAACCACCAAACTACTCACTGAATTTTCACTGTCTATCAATAACTACCATGTAAGCATCTATGCTGAATTTTAAAGTAATCTTATTAACAAAAAATAGAGTAAATGTAGGGGAGAGGATTCGGTAGTTGAGCATCCTAATTCATGCTTCTCAAAAATCTACGTGAAAATTTTAAAAAATTCTCAAATTTTTACAACTTTTTTCTTGGCAATGCCCCTACTTATAACTAAGGTTTGAGGACCACATTATCAAATATGATGCCACATCAGCATGTCTTTTGTCGAGGTGTTCAAAAAAGTCCAAAAAAAAGTGAGACCAATTCTCGTGCACTAAATTATGTTTTATTAGTGCGTTGATGTGGCATCATATGATTTGTTGCTTTTTAGATCCAAGGAATATATATTATTCAATTATTGGTAGTTATCATCAACACTAACAACTTTAAAGTCACAACTATTGGTTCAATTGACCATTTGGAGACAATTATATGTATGAAATGCATGCACTCACTCATATACAAATAGAGAAAAGAAAATAAATGTAAACAAGGACCCAGTGTAATAATTCTTTAACCCATTGCTTACAAAATATCATCTAAATATTTCTAAGATGGAATAAATAGAAAATCCATTTTTTAATTTTTACCTTTCTTTTGAAAAATGGATCTTAGTGGTAGAACATGAATAAATTGTGAGGAAAAAATAGAAAATCTCATTTTTTGATATTCATCTTTCTTTTGGAAAATGGTTCTTTGGGGACTAACAAAATGTAAAGACTAAACTGTGCTCATGTATATTTACAAAAGGTGGGGATGCTACTTCTAGGACCATGAGGATGGATTACATGACATGAATGCGCTTGCAACCAAGTCTGCCAAGTTTTCAAAGAGGTTAGGAGAATATTAATATATTATATATCAAATCTTGAACCTTACAATAACAAAAGAAAATTTTCAATTGACTTAACATGAGAATCTAGCTCTTTCCATTCAGAAGCAGCCTCATAGTACCTGCACAAAATATGTTAAAATAGTACAAGCATTATAACAGTCATAGCAGTGAGTCAAAGTACAGTGGTCAAGGACTGCTATAACATCCTGTCATGACAGTGGAAGCAATGATCCAGAGGAGCTGTCAAGAAAAGATCATTGTCAAAGTAAAGCAATGATGGTATACATATTCATATTGCATCCTCATTTTTATATGAAAACTAATTCATATTGCATTCATATAGCAACATTTTTTGACATTAATGCTTTGAAACATGTATTAGTCTATAGGTCCATGTCCTTAAAACACAAAACAGTCTTAAAACAACATAAAAGTCTTAAATAAAAGGTCATAAAATGGGGCTCATCAACAATCATCTGCATTGCCAACAAGATCAAAATCTTGATCACTCGTTTCTGCATCTACTTGATTTTCTTCCTCATTTGTGACATGCAATACATTCTCTCTTCCAATTTCTTCATTGGTAATCAAAATCTCTTCTTCAAACAGTCCTTCATTGTCTTCATCCACTTCTTCAAATGTTTCTTGTAAATTAACATATTGCCCATCAAGCATTACATCAACAACTTCCATGAATTTTCGTTTCGAACGAGACTCTGTTTGAATGACATATGACCAACCTGGGCTTCTTACATCATCAATTAGAAATGATTGGGTAATTTGAAGAGGGGAAACATACGGTTCATCTGTCTCTGAAAAAAATTGTCGTGTATTTGCACGTACAAATCCATACTCATCAAATTGCATTGCGGATGGTCGGATCCACTTACATTTTAATAATATAGGACTATTTTCACCAAAATCCACTTGAATAATTTCTTGGATGAATCCAACATAAAATTTCTTCTCAATTTCATGAAGAAATTCAGCACTAACAACACAATCACAATTTGTCTTTCCTTTGTCTTTTTCTTCCACTCTTAAATGACTACCATAGGCCCACATTCCACTAAAACACATAGCCCATAAATGTGGAGGTTGTGAAAGCTCACTTTCCTCTGTTGTTATATCTTGACCTTCTTCTTTTGCATCACTGATTGCATTAGTAATCCATTCTTCAAATTTTGGAAAAAAATCACCTCTAATCAAATCATGACATCTGCGCTTTTGAGGTCGATGTTGCATCCAAGCTTGATTCTCTTCTTCATGTTTTCTACATAGAATAATGATGTAAAAATAGTAAGATTAATAATATAAATGTGTAAATGCAATTGAGTAAATAAATTATTGTGTAGTTTTTTTTAACCTGTGCCACTTATCGAACAAAGATGTGTTTTGAAGAATAAAGGCATGTATTGCACTTCTTTCTTGATATGATAGCTTGAAGCGACATCCATTGCCTTCTAGTACTTCACCTGCAACTCTCTCATCTTCATCATCATCCCATACACGTCGATTGACATTTTTAAAATCCTTCATATATTCTGTGCAAAATCCCATGGCCTCTTGCATTGAATATCCCTCAGACATGCTGCCTTCTGGTTTTGCCCTAGTACGAACAATTTTTTTCAAAACATTCATATATCTTTCTATAGGATACATCCATCTCGTTCTTACTGGGCCACAGTGCTCTAGTTCATATTGTAGATGTATCAAAAGATGCATAGAAATGTTAAAGATTGTTGGTGGAAATTCTCGTTCCAAGAGACAAAGGACTTCAACAACCTCCTCCCTCAAACTATCAAAGTTCGAAGGATCTAATACATGTAAGCTCATTCTCTTCAATATTAGGCCCAACCTTATAATTGCCAATCTTGGCCCCTTTGCCAAACTCAATATATTTACCACAATAGGTAAAATATTCTCTATTATAACATGATAGTCATGGGTCTTGAGGCCTCTTAAGCTATTAATGTCAGTTTGGCTTCTGATGCTGCTACTTACATATCCAGTGGGGAAGCGAGTTTGAGACATCAACTGTAAGAATTGTGCACGTTGTTCCTTTGTCCAGACATAAGGAGCACTAGGTTTTTTATATTTTTCATTATCATATTTTTCAACCCAAAGATTTCAGCGAATCTTTATTTCTTGGAAGTCTTCACGTGATGAAATAGTATCAAAAGCACCAAAAAGAGTTTCTATAATAGCATAAGCTATATTTTTCTCAGTATGCATAAAGTCAACAGTATGCCTAATGGCTATATCCTTAAAGTATGGCAACTTATACAATATGCACAACCATTTTACACCGCTTTCATTACATGGATCATATCTACTGCCAGCAATCCCATCATTTTCAATAAATGACATTCTTTTTTTTCCATTCTCAACAATGTAATCACCTGTTATTAGCAATGGCGCTTCACGATTCTCTTCTTGACCATTGAAACGTGTTTTTTGTTGACGATATGGATGATCCATTTTAAGGTAAGCACGATGTCCACAATAAATGCACTTATGCAAACTTCTTGAGTGCCTCACAAAATCCTTAAAGTTGCAAGTAGGACATCCATGGTATCCATGAACAGTGAGACTAGACAATGTACCATATGCAAGAAGATCATGATCCGTAAACAATGAGGAAGCTCTTAAAGTGAATTTGATTGAGTGACCATCCCTTAAAGATTGAATTTCTTCAATTCATTTCCACAATTCCATTAGCTCATCTATAATGGATCTAAATAAGCATCTATTGTATCTAAAATCAGACTTTTTCTTTCCTCGTATGTATAATCAATGATAGCATTAAGAAAAATAGTTTAGCTACAACCACGGAGGCGTTATACCCTGACAGAAACACCTAGCTGGTGCCGGGACCTGACTGACCACCATCTTGACACACCCAGACTGTGAGAATACTTGACAGAACCTTTCTAGGAACCACAGCTGATTTCAACCCTTGTCTATACCTCAGTTCATGACATTTCAGACATTCACTCTCATTTGCAAGATTTTTGCGAAATAATACACAACCATTCACACATGTGTGGATGTTTTCATACCCCAAGCCGAGCTTACTGATTTTCTTTTTACATTGACTTCGTTTTGTTGGCAATGTGGAGTCAGCTAGTAACAATGAACTTAATAATGCCAATAATTGATCTACACTCTCATTTTTCCAGCTGTGTACCACTGGCAAGTTAAGAATTTGAAGGATTGTTGCCAAATGACTTAACTTGCAATTAGCATACACAGGCTTTAAACCATCCTCCATTGACTTGGACCAATCATCGTTTAGACCCTCATTCAACATTCTATCAACTTCAAACCCTTCATCAAACATTTCTGTCTGTTCATCTATGTTTGGTGCCACTTCATCTATGTATGTTTCCTCTTCATCTCTCATAGTCTGTAATTCTATCATATCTTCATAATAATTGTAAGCCCAAGGGCTTACACCACTATGCCCATATCTTATCATATGTCGATAAATCATATTTCTTTTTTTCACCTTTCCACCAAGACAATTTTTACATGGACATGGATATTTGTCAATGTCCCTCTCATCAGCTACTCTCTCATCATATGCATGATATTGATCAGTAGTCAACCTTTGATGCTGATCCATTTGTAATATTGTGCATTCCAGTATTAATTTAGTTTTTGATTTAAAGAAAAAACATAAATCTAAAAATAGAGATGCCAAAACATTGTTGAAAGTAGTCAATTTTAGTAGAGACCATAACAGAAAGAAGAGGATATAATGAGTCATTGTTCTGAGATCTATCTTACATTCATTTGAAGTTTACCTACTACGAATGGAATATGCCTATTTTTCCTATCAGCTTACTTTTAGCAATGAGGGTTTCGAATTACCTCTGAATTCACTACAGAGGGCTTCGCTGACTTCAAATTTATTGCAGCAAACTCCGAATTCCTTGCCCTCCTTTTCAAAAGTCTCCAAGTTCTATCCAAACAATATTTATCGCCCATGCAAGTGCTTCAATACCTGTCCATGAGAATAACAAACATCAACAACAATCCAATTTCATTCCCATGCCAACAAAGACATAGTCCGGAATCAGCACAATCAAACAATAAGGGCGTCAAAGAAACAGAGGAAAATGAGGTGGCATCTAACCATGCCTTGGTGGATTCACAAAAACAAAAGCAAAAAGAAAAATTCACTAAGAAGAATACTGCTCCTTCAAATGGGAAAAGAGCTAAATTCCCCCATAAGGGAACACCCATTCCATCAAAAACACCATCCAATGTTACATCTAGGACATCAAAAGTTCGGGTTTCATCAGTGATGCAGAGTTAGGAGGATTCAAAACACATCTCACAAAACCTTCAACTTGCCTTCCTTTGACACACTTAATTCAACTATATTTCTCTCAATATCAACAAAGATCAAATTCTTTCACTATTGCCCTTAAATACACATCATGGCTCTTGGTTCAAACACTCAAGACTCCAAAATAGAGAACAAGGCCATATTCCTCTTGTAGTTACTTCATGACACCATGTAGTGATAATTCAAATGGGATTTCATTCATACCTTCTCTGTCACAAATAGCTAACAATGGAAACATGAATGGAGAGCCTTATATGAATGAAGAAGATTGTTTGTTTGTAAAAGAAGGGGCAGTGAGTGAGTTTGTAGAAGAGTGTGAAGTTAACTTTTTCTGACTTTAAAGGAGCATAGAAAGATGAGACAGAAAAAATTGCATTGTGAATGGAATAACTTGTGTAATGATGTGAAGTTTGAATGGTAGGAGAGCAGATATTGCTTGCTTTAGTAATACAGAGAAAGGAAAAAAAGGTCCTTCCAAGGTATCTGATGCATGGTGACCTGTGAATAATTTATGACAGATGTGAATTCAATAGTAAATATGATATACTTGTGGTGGAGTTGATACTAAAAGATATTATTTTAACCATCCTAAAGGATATTTATGATCCATACTAAACAGAAGAAAGAGGTTTAAAACTTTAATGGTTTACTTGCTGCTATTAATCTATGCTTCACATATCCAGTTACGTATTTAAATGCACAAACTGTTAAATGTTCAATCAAAGAATTACCACATCTAATTCTATATGGGGCACCCCCAATAAAGAAGGCCAAGTTTAGTTACATGTCTAAATAAATTTAATGCTAGAGATAGCCTTAGATCGTGACATCTAAACCAAAGACACCTCACAAGAAAATATAAAGGTTCCATATAGAAATCAGAACTGAAATAACGAAGTTGAAAGTAAAGAGTAAGATAAAAGCATAACTCGTCATAATCACATAAACACATTAGAATTGTAAAATCTCCAATCAAAACTTAGAAAGATTTTAAAATTAAAAGCAAGCACTAACCGAAGACTCAAAACTTGAATTCCCAAATTCGTGATTATAGGTACAGGTAACAATTCTTATTTTTTAATTTAAGAATCATTTAATAAACAATTATTTCCTAATCCTCATTATATAACAGTTCTGCCCTATATATGTTGCACTGTAGTATACAAAGTATATTTACAACATAGAGGACAACATATGCATAAAACGTGAAGGAGACAAAGGCAGTTTAGATTAAAACTCTAATGGGACAAAGCAGATCAGAATAACATGATTTGTTGATGATGATAAAGTGCATAATTTTTTTTTACATAGAATTCGAAGATCAAATGAAACCTGTTGGTTCTTTCCTTTTTTGAATTGATTGATGCTTCTACAATTCATAGTAATGTATAGTCCTACTTAACCTATATTGCAGTAACTTCTAAATAATCTTGAATTTTTATTTGTTGCAAGAAAATTGTAAATACAAATTGGGGAATGAATTCTGTAGTATTTTTTTTTGGAAGCTGGTTGTGGGAGTGGAAGCTCTGTACTTCTAATCTTGCAATCCATAGATTACCAAATATTTTATGTTGAGTTGATTTGTGAGGTTTTCCAGAGTGGCTGAAGAAACCATCGTCTGGGTAAATGAGCTCTTATGATAGAGCAGCAAAGTTGCAGGGATTTATTTATCTATCATACTTTCATATAGGTATTCCTTACACCTATTTATACTGCATGAGGATAAGGGTGTATGAATCTTATGGGGATTATAATCGTTGAACCATGTATTTTTTTCTTTGATTCATTATGCTAAGAGAATAAGAGAACATAAGGATACAAATCGAGCTCAGATTTTCATAATTTGAAGTTATATGTATGTTAAGTGAATTTGTTTTATATCCCTGGCTTTACAACTATAGTATATTAAAGGACTACCTACAGGAGTATTGAGCTTAGATTTCCTCTGTTTTTCCTCATGTAGTTCATAGCTGGTTAAGAGTATTAAAAGGGCAACAGAAAAAAAAATAGACAAGCATTTTTGTTGATTTTTGCATGACAATTTACACATTTAGTACAAAGGAACATTCTTATCAAAGCTGAAAATGGTACTGGTAAGAAAAGAATACATTAATAAAAGGTTCAAATGTATGTATATCGAAGTTATACAGTTGCAACACTTGATCATAGAAGATTGTAGAGGTTTAAATAACCTTCCTTATTCCACTGGAAACCTAAATGTCTGCAGTACTTGCAAAATAGTATGTTGTAGAGGTTTAAATAAATTCCCTGATTCCATTGTCAACCTATCGCAAATGCAGCACTTGAACATAATAGGAAGTTTCAAAGGTTTAAATAACCTCCTTGATTCTATTGACAATCTATTGCAGCTGCATCATTTGAAACTAAAATATTGTCATGGTTTAAACCATAGCAACACAAATATTTTGGGGAATAAATTAGCAAACCAAAAGTATAAGATTTTTTGAAAAAATCGGGAAAAAATTGTGAAAAAATAAGGAAAAAATCGGATTTAAAAAAACGCGAAAATTGTATAGAACAAGAGATAAAAACTATTTTTGCAATTGAAAGGAATTTCCATAGTATAGAGATATAGAGAGCAAATAAAATAAAGAGTTTAACTAATGAAATGTAGAAAATAAATTTTTGTAGTTTATATTCATATCGGGCCGATTACATTCATTGCATCAGTAATATCTTTCAAACTCTAAAGCATTACTTTAACATTGCATAACCACAACTAGATGTCGATAGAGATGACAAAAATACCACAATATAGCTTTTACAAAGTCAACCTAAGCAGCTTATGCAATTACTTGCACATTGTATAACTAATAACTAGAGCAAATACACCTATTAGCTTGTCATGGCATTCCATGAGATCACAGCCTTTGAGTCATTTTTTCAAACAGCTCAATCGCCTTGTTCATGCTACCACATTTTTCATACATGTTCACCAAAGTATTTTATCAAACGTAGCTCTCAATGCCTTTGTTGCTATGTATAAAAGCCTAAAACAGTTTTGAACAAGCTATGGATGTTTGGAAAAATCTATCAAAGCATAATAGTAAGCAATAGCATAGACAAGGCAGTGAACTGTTTGAAAGATGCCTCAAAGAAATGTGGTCTCATGGTGATGGAATGCCATGATGAATGCCTATGGCTGATGGATTTTCATGGCATTCCATCACCATGAGAACACATTTCTTTGAGGCATATTTTCAAACATTCATTGCCTTTTCTATGGTACAACATTTTTCATACATATCTACCAAAGCATTTTATCAAACAGTTCACTGCCTTGCTGCTATGGCTAAAAGCCTAAAACAGGTGCTTTCCAACAAGCTATGGATGCTTGGAAAGATCTGTCAAAGCATAATAATAAGCAATAGCATAGACAAGGCAGTGAATTGTTTAAAAAAATGCCTCAAAGAAATGTGGTCTCATGGTAATGGAATGCCATGACAATCATCACCATGAGACTGCATTTCTTTGAGGCATTTTTTCAAACATTTCACTACCTTGTCAATGCTACCACATTTTTTATTCATGTCTACCAAAGCATTTTATCAAACAGTTCACTGCTTTGCTGCTATGGCTAAAGCCTAAAAAAGTGCTTTTGAACAAGCTATGGATGCTTGGAAAAAATCTATCAAAGCATAATAGTAAGCAATAGCACATACAAGGTAGTGAACTGTTTGAAAAAAAATGCCTCGAAGAAATGTGGTCTCATGGTGATGGAATGGCATGATGAATGCCTATGGATATGGATTGTGATGACATTCCATCACCATGAGACCACATTTCTTTGAGGCATATTTTCAAACAGTTCACTGCCTTGTCTATGCTATGACAGTTTTCATACATATCTACCAAAGCATTTTATCAAACAGTTCACTGCCTTGCTGCTATGGCTAAAAGCCTAAAATAGGTGCTTTTGAATAGGCTATGGATGCTTGGAAAAAATGTATCAAAGCATAATTGTAAGCAACAAGCTATAGTCTCATCATTTTTTTTTTCGCGTGAAAATCAACACAATTTTATTTGCATTTAATCGAGTTTTTTTGCAGATTTCTGTTACTATGGTTTAAATAACCTCCTTAATTCCATTGGCAACCTTGAACATAGAAGGGTGTGAATGTTTAAATAACCTTCCTAATTCCATTGGCAACATGTCACAACTGCAGCACTTGAACATGGTACATAAAGAAATAACAAACAATATTCTTCATTCAAATAACTAAGGGGCAGTGAGTGAGTTTGTAGAAGAGTGTGAAGTTAATGAGAAGGGTGCAGTCACTTTTAATGGTGAAGAAGATCAAGTAACATGGATAAGTGAATTTCAAAGAAAGGAAGAGTTGATGGTGAATGGCCTAGTGAAGGCTAGAGGAAAAGAATTTGGGAAGTCTCCAATTGGGATGGAGCAGAAAACAGAGAATATGGATTGGATAGGGGTTGTGTATGCTACTGTGCAGGTTATTTTGAGCATGGGAAAGCTGAGAAAAGTTGTGAGGAGGAAAATGGAGAGGCAGCGAATGAAGAGGATTGTTTGCTATTTCTTTGTTTTGATGATTTTGATGATGGAGGTTAAGCCAAGAGTCAAGATGAAAGGTGAAGCACATAGTGTGGTGTTGTGTGAACATGTTGAGAATGTTGGGAGTAGTTGGTTAAGGTTTGTAAGTGCAGGTCTGAGATTGATAGTGCAAATCCAAGGAATCAATGTAAGCAAGGGGATGCTACACATGGACAAGACAAAGCCAAAGGTCAAGATGAAGCATCTACAAGGAGTATCAGAGGATGGAGATCCAACTTTGTTGTAGGTGAGGCTTCCAAGAGACTTGGAAGAATTTTCAAGCCAGGGTGTATGGTGCAGGAGCACCCAGTACACACAGTTTCAACAATTCATCCTTTGAAGGAAGGCATTAGGAATTTAGGGGTATTTGAGTAAATTAATGTTAAATAAGGTCTTTGAGACTATTATTCATGTAATTGGGGGGTTTTTAAGGTTAGTTGTTCCAAAAGTGCAAAAGGTTGCATAATATTGTGTTTATTGTTAACAAATTGTCAAACAATGCAAAATTAAGCAATGTAAGGGTTAAGGTAGTTTTGTGGTCAATTATAGGAGTTTCATGGGTAGTTTGGATTGGAAAATGTTTAAATGGCCTCTTGAAGGCTTGAGAGGGGTGGGTTGAAGCACTTTGAAGAACAAAATTAATAAAATCTCTATTTTTCTTAGTTATTTTTTGGCTTTTTCCTTCATTCCCAGCCTGTGTACAGGTCCGTACAGCAGGAACTGGTCATAAATGATTGGATTCTGATATAGGATTGTTTTTCCTTTGTTTTGAATTGGTTCTTGAGGGATAAACTTGTATTTCAAGCAACTTAGTGACTAAAATTTGAAGACTGGTCAGAAAACAGGGTTGAGGGGTTTGAGCCTCAAAATGAGTTGAAAAGGCCATTCCACCTTTCTGTAAATACTGTTTCTTGGTGGAATGGTCCTGTTAAGTGTAGGAGTAGGTATAGGAATGTATTCTTTCACTGATAAAGAGATGTGAGGAGCCTGAGAACGTTGCCCCAATATAAAAGACAGATTTTATGCCTTTTAAGCATAGCTAGGATAAGGTTTTTTGAGTTGTGTAAGGAGAATAGGATGGAAGTTGTTGGTTTTGGTGTTTTTGGGTATACTTAGATGTGTTTCAATGATTTGAGAGGTTGAGGAAGATTTGGGGTGAATAGAAGTTAGAAACCCTATGGTAAAGGGGTGAAAAGAGTGGAAAATAAGGTGGCTTACAAAGGAAGTGTGTGCAAAACATGAGGGTAGTCAAATATTAAGATGTGTTGAGCATGTGCAGGTGGAAATATGAACGATTCAAGTGGTTTTAGGTCTGCAAGTGATCTGGGTATAGGAATTTCAATAAGCCCTAGTTTTTAGGAAGGAAAAGGAGGGTTTGTTGGAGCAGTAGTATAGAAGGGCTGTATGGAGGTTTTGATCAGTGACTCTTTTGTTTTGTGCCACAATTTATGACTATCCAAGAGTTGGTAAGGTGAAAGTTAGTTTAAAAGATACTTTGTTTGTAAATGTGGGCTAATTCTACTAGCCCTTGGACACGGTGTCTTAATGTTTCTCTATGTTTTGACAAATGAATCTTACTTATAAGCTTGGAACTATTTTTTTGATGGAATATGGATGCTATATGGATGATCAATGGGTGTTCTTACAGTTTTCTTTGAGGAATTGGTCTTTCAGTTGCTCAGTTGTGAATTGGGAAGCCATAGAGCTGACCCTATGGAAGTTGTGCTAGTTATTTGATTTTGAGTTGGTGTTTGGTTTTCAAAGCTTGGTTGAATGTTCCTCCACCATGCTCTACATCAAATGTGCTAGGGGTTTTTGACTTTGGACCTGGAAGATTTGGTTTTGAGGCAATATTTGTACCCAGGAATTCTGGGTTAGACCTTGTAGAAGATGATGGTTACTTGATCTGTTTTGTTCATGATGAGAACATTGGGTATGGCTCTAGGCTTCTAGCTTACCTACATTCAGTTCTTTTGAGTCCTAACTTGTCTTATATTTTTTCTTGAGAGATGATAAGAAGTAAATAATATTTATATGAGGGCTATTGCTTGTGAAATACATGATGAGTAGGTTGTCCAGTGCAGGCCACTATTTCCAGAGATCCAGTCTTTAACAAAATGGCTCAGATAATAAAAATACCATAGGAAATAATGAAACTAGGACCTAGATAAATCTTAGTATTAATCGCTACATAAATGAAGATTACCATTTAGATATACAGTAAAAGAAAAAGCAATCTTGAAATAAACATTTATAAGTCTTCCATATGCATATTATGGGATTGCAAATTGGAACTTCTAAGGTATAGTTTCCAACAGGAGTAGGATTCTTTCAAGGCTTAAAACCATTGCAGGCATCTACCAGTGTTATGTCATCCTCATGGGTAGTGCAATAGTTACTCCACCGTTTTTAACAGGCAAGCACATTCTTAGAAGTGCATAAGTAATCTTTGGTTGATCAGAAAGTGATTTATTGCATAATATGAACAAATGAGATTAAGTGAGTTGTTTAGAGAATTCTCATCTATTTTTCTTTCAAAAATAAGGATAATTACATTGACTTGTGCCTAACATGGTGTTTGGTCGCTAAACAATTTGTTTGGTGTTGGAGATGATGGGTTTGAAGGAGATTGAATGCACTGCAAAAGTTAGGTGAAATGATCAATGGTTCCAGCTCTTTCCTGTAGATGATGTTGCTTTACATTGTTGCTTTGTTGCTACAAAGTGCTCCCTATCATCCTTGGAAACATTTTTTGAAGTTGGCATTTATGGTGTAGATTTGTTTACAATCTGCTGAAATTGTGAAGTGAGATAAGATGAATAATCACGAGTTTTGAGATCAAGCTTCTTGTACCCAAGCCTTGAATGAATGAGCATACAAACTGCAGAAAAGGATTCAATTGTTGTGTGTTGATACCATTGATTTGGGTTCCGAGGATTCTCGAGAGACAACTACTCAAATTGGCTGAAATGTGTTATGAACATAAGCAAATTATGGAAATGATAGAAGTGTAGAATATTATTGAGCAAGCATTAAAGAACAAGAGAATTTCAAGAGAGAGAAGACACCATGTTGGAAATATAAATTGCAATATTGTATTATGCAAAATTTTTATACAGCATCCTAGAGGTTGGATGTGTTACAAGATGTGTATCTGCTCCTATCTCAATATTAACCTATAAATCTTCTAAAATACTAGCTATGAGACATTAATAAACAAGTGTGGAAAACAAAGGAACATCTTGCCAATTACATGAAATACAACGATTTGTATTCAGTTGATTCATTTCTTCTATTTTGTCATTTTTAGGAAATATAATAAAATAGTTTGGATGCCACAGAATGTCCATTTGTTCTTGGAGAGTTCCTCAAGTTAACGGTGAATCTAACATATGACGTGAAGTAATGCCATTGCACCATGAGTCGAACAAATTCATAGATCCTGCTGAATCAATTTCTTTGAATTGTTTGAAATTTGAATGGTTGATTTCATTTCATGGTGTTTAGAAGTAAAGCCTAAAACTAGCTTGAAATAATGGTGATTGGAGAGGGTGTCCATTTTAACATTGATTTTGTTTCTGATTAGCCTGTTTTGGGGTAGTAGTTGTTGGATTGTCAGATGAATATTAATGTTTTTTTATTATAGTAGACTAGAGAGTATTAGCCATTGATTTCATATACTCCTACCATGAATGCTTGATGTCATCAGCTTAATGTTTTTGGTTTTGTGTTAATTTTTGCACTATTTCATGAATGCTTGATGTCTGCGATTCAGGTTCTTGAGCTTGCCCTTTGAAAAGCCTTGGTATATTTTCAGCATCCATCTCTACAATTGCTTTGATGGAAAAGCAATTCAACTAGGGAGGACTGTTATGAGCATTTTTTTTCTATGCAAATAATGGTATTATTAGTGTTATGATTGAAAGTTTCTATTAGATTGAAAAATAAACGTGTTATTTGTACAGGGAAAAGGTAATTCTTAAGTTGTGTAAAAGGTGACTGCAAAATAGGTAACTTGAAGTTTCTTACTCACATGTAAACATGCAAAAGTTTAAAAAGGAGACAAAGGGGAAAAATGCACAAGTTCATTATGATACTGTTTTGTCCAATGCAGTGTCATACTGTATTAAGAATTTGGTCCAAGTCAAACATCCATACCCTATGTGGAAACTCATTCTTCCTTTATCCTTTGAAAGTCTAATTTCCGATGATGGGTGAAGTTCTGATTTACTGTCAGTTTTTCTAGAAAAAAATTAAAAACCAGATATGTTAGAATTTTGGTATTCATTCATTATTTATATCAAGGTTTTCAAGTTTTCAAGCAGGGTTTCTACTTGGGCTTGACATCAGTTGCAGCTAGCTAGAGACAATCACTTCAATAATCAGAGGATGCAATTGGTGATTCAATCAAAGATGGTCCATGATCTGTCTTCTGTGACTTCTCAAGATTGTTTATGTGAGGTGTGTGCTCTCGGGAAGTATCCACTTAAGAAATTTGAAAAGGGAAAGGCATAGCATGAAAAGACTAAAATGCAAATTGTTTACAGTGATCTGTGTATCCAAACATGTGAGCCATCCCTAGCAGGGGAAAAATACGTCTTAACCTCCATGGATGATTTTTGAGACATAATTAGGTTTATTCTTTGAAATAGAAAAGCCAAGTACTAGGTAAGTTTAAGGAGTTTGGCTGCAGTTGAAATTAGTATGATCAATCTATCAGAGTTCTTTGGACCAATAATATAAATAACTCCTTTGATCATTTTTGTATAAGCATGATATTATTTGTTAGTTGATTGTGTGATATAACCCTCAGTGTGGGAAAAATAAATAAATGCACCCTTAATTATGATGAGCACATCGAATATATTTGGTAATTAACTATGATTATATATCAATCAAATCCACATGCAAGTGGGCAATTAAAAATAAACTAATAAGATGGATAGCTAGAACAGCTAAAAAATGTAATTAGAAATGAATTAAAAGCAGGTGGATAGTTGGAATATTTGGTAAGGGTAAATAGAACTAAATTAAAAAGTATTTGGATAGCTGGAAATTCAATATGTTATTGAAATATTTTTAACCTATATATACAAGCCTGCCTTATGCAAGTGGTTATTCAATAATATAATAATAGACTTAGAGCCATGCAAGTTGATATTGAAGCCTAACAATCACAGCTTTCCCCATCTATTTTGTATGTTCTATATTTTTAGATTACTCAACCATTGCTGTAGTCACTGTATATATCTTATACACTTCCTTTGCCCTTACCTCTGATACATCATGACCTGTTTTACCGACTTCTACAAGGTGTTGTCATTTATATATTTTCAGCAATAGTTTAAACTTTTTTTTCCTGTTTCATTCTGCTCATGAAATCTTCCTTTTGGTGCTATTTTTGGTTTGAACAGGTAAACTATTTATTAGATCTGGATACATTTTCCATATGCATTCTTTTGTAGTCTTCTGCAAGCATTGATCTACTAAAGAGGACTGGCTTTTGGCATTTGACTGTGGTCTTATTTTCTATACATCTTTGTTTTGTTACTAGCAACATTGTCTGGTATCTTTGCTTTCTACCTCTGAACTTGAGATCAAACAAATTCTCAGCAGCTGCATACCAGAAGTTGGATCATGTACTCCCCTGCTATTTTCCATCTACCTCATAGGCTTGCCCCAAATAACTTTGTTGTTCTAATTCTTCTATAAAAGTGTTGATTCAATTTCTTCCATCAATCTTCAGCTATAAATTTGTTTTGCTTGATTACCAATTCAATTCTCTTTTTGATTTAAACTTTTGCTTTGCATCTGTTCATTTTTTATTGAAAGATAGTTCAATAAGGTACTGAAGCTCCACCCAAAACTCCAATTTGGTTCAGTTCCTCAACCAAAAGTTCCATGACTAATCACAACAACAAAATGTATTTTAAATTTTAAATCCTAGCTTTTGCAGATATGAATAAGATGCTCCACCATTACATGGACAACAATGGACCACTAATTTCATTCTCTTAACTACTTTAATTGTCTAACCCGCTTTTTAATTAGGCACCAAGATATTGATTCCCCACTTTGATGGCACAATTGATGAGGATAAGCTAGATGCTTGGGTTTGCAGTTTATAGTTGTATTTTAAGACAATAAAGTCTCATAGAGCTGTAACAAATCATAATAGTAAAGGTCCATAAAATTAATCATGATTCATGCCTACATTTGGTGGCAATCTCACATAAAACTTCTAGAGGGTACAAAATGATCAGAAATTAATACTTGGACAATCAATTGCTTAAGGATGGTTAAGTGTATAAACTCGCTTCTATTGGTCCTTTGCACTCTTGTAGGTCAGAAATTAAATAGGTCAACCAGCAAAAGCAAAGTATTTAATGCTGACAAGATTTTGCTTAAAGCAATCAAATCTTATATGATGCATATTATGATGTTTTTGACTAGCGTGAAGGACTCCTTTGAGGTCCATTGAACACTTCTTGAGCTAACGCCAAATTCTTTGTTGCCCTATCAGCCACCCTTTGAGTCACCTTAGATAGCTTTCACAAAACAGTTTCTAGACACTTTGATTCTGTGATGGAAAATACCTTGGATACCTAATGCCCTTTTAAGACTCTATCCCACCTTGATAGCCACAAGTCATCATTTATAGATACATACAAGCTTCTACAGATATACCAAAAGAATGCTTTGCTTACCATACATCAATAAGAGACATAGAATCACAATAGAAAAGGAATCCAAATCTATTTTCTCACTATAAAGATGATTCCCCAGTCTTACCTGTAAAGCTATGTGTTGTTGAGCCTGAGCTAAGACATTTTGTTGGTCTGGTTTTGGTTGACCACTGCTATGAGAAGAAAATAAGATGGAATCAATTAGATTGTCAGAAGTACAGATTAAAAACAAATAATATAGATTCAATTGTATTATAGCCTCATGCATATCTATACCTGGCTGGAGCATGGCGAACAATCAAAGTTTTATCTCCCAATTTAGGGAAGCACATGCAATGTCTGTCACAGCTGGATCCTAATATTTTTGATAAAAGTAATTAGCATCTTGAATATGACAAGAAATAATGATGCTTGTGTCTGAAAATGCCATTTCAAATAAAATTTGTTAAGAACTTACAAAAATATCAGCATAAAGGCTCACCTGGTAGATGCAAAACCCATAACCTTTTGAATTCCTGGTATCTCTATCTTTACATTCACCTATGCATTCACCTGTGTTGTATGTAAAATTTCAGATCTTTTTCATCTTGTCTACTGTGATATCAAAAACAGACTTAAAACAAATGTGAAAAATTTGAAGGTTCTTATTTAAATTCACCATTCTCATAACTAAATTTCTTGTGTATTCGCAGTCACACCACCATATAATGAAATTAGTTTGAGAACACTAATTGTATCAATCTATTGAGATAAACAATGAAAATAGAATATCAATTTACAACAATTTGTTTTAGAACCAGTTTGTTTTGCATAAAGATCTGGGGTTTTTAACAATATTAACAATATTACCTGTTTGCTTGCAGATGACCCATGGGTTGAAGAAAACAGAAACTAGGGCATAATATTTTCTGCATATCCTTATCATTAAAACACCAATACAATGGCCACTTCTCGCCATGCCCATTGTAAGCTTTCCCCCGAAAAGAAGCTGCATCCCGAGTGCAACGCCGCAGCTATAGAAGAAGATAAGAGAGCTAGCTCAAAACCATCGAAAATATGGGAAAAAACAATAGTTTTAATGGCTATAGCAGCAGACGTGAGAGAGCCGGCAAAAAAATGAGAAGAAACATTAGTTTTAATTTTAGGGAAAATTGGTTTCCATAAGAAATGTGATAAAAATTATTAATCTTAGAATATTTCCAATGAAAATATTATTGTAAATTAATCCTAGAAATTTTTAGGGAAAGTTGGAAAATCTTATAAGCGCTACATTTATTCATAACAAACATAAGTCTAGAGGAAGATAAAAGCTTGAATAGAAACCTAACAATCAATATTGCATAGTATTGAACCTACTCCATTATTGAACTATATCGTAGTCTAGATGATCAACAAAGAGAGACCCACATGCTAGAAATGGTATTGCAAGATAGAGGAGGGATGTCTCTTATTAAATGGCTTGTAAATGTGTGGCATACACAAAATCTATGTCGTAAAGTATAGAAGAAAAAAAAATTTAGGCATGTTCTAAAGTTTTAAAATAATATATATTCCCTTTAAATTAATCCTTTAAAAAACTTTAGCTAGTTCTTCACATTTGGATTTTAAGTGGGGGTGACTATAAAAAGACAATTACATTTTTATTAAAAAGGGACAACACATCATACTAATTTTTAAGAAAATAATACTCTATTCTCTAGCAATTCACCATGGGAATCACTGCCATGACAAATTCACCAATAGCAATTCACCTCGACTGAAAATTCATCATTGCAGAGAAAATTTGATTTGAATTGTGGTGGTGAATTTTCCCACACCTATAAGTATACTTTTGTGAAATAAAAGTAATTAAAAATATGTTTTTTAATTCTACTCATAGAACTCATTGTTGTTGGCCTTAGATTTTCATGTATTGTGTGTGGCCCTTAACACCATTTTTAATTAATATAAAATTTATTAGACTATATAGACATAAGTCTAGTTGCATACATAGATTCTAAATTATGTATTCTAAAAGGAAATTGACATGAAGTTGAAAATTCTCATAATTAGAAATCATGCAATAGACATTATTAATAAAAAATAGTAATTATCATAATTCTAGCTATTTGAGATCGATTGTTCGGAAGGTTACTCGGCTAGGAATTCAACCACTAAAATCTAGGAAGGGAAACCGTTGGTGCGACGTGTTAGACCCCACCCCTAATGGGTAATGAAACAAATGCGAGAAAGAGGAGCTCACCGTCCCCAACTATGAGCAGTTAGCCGCCCTAATCTGCTACCATAGAATAGTAGGCCCCCCCCACCCAGTTCTAGCCCACTCAATTAACGAGGGAAAGTAAAGAATTCAAATAGTTGGGAGTTCAAGAAAGTCATCTCCATCCGTGCAGGGGTGCCATCCTTTCTTTACCCAAAGGGTGTGGTTAGGAAGGGTAGTCTCATCCTCCGAACTACTTAACTTTGATCTAGTGAGGACAGGCTCTTTCTTTACAGCGAACTAACGGGGCCAGTCTAATCTTTCTCTTTGTCAAAGATGTCAAGCCCTAACTCGATGTCAAGCCAGTTCTAAGTGTTTTGATTTCGGCCCTTCGTCGGGAGGAGCTAGTCTTGTCCGACCATGCTGAATTGCTAGGTGAGGGCAAGGCTCCTTCATTGTAGTTATCCATCGATTCTCTTTTGAGTTGGACCAGTAGTTAGGTCCCTCCTTCCTCCATTAGGTAGGCATCCGAGGAGCTACCCAGCAACTAGAATATCGTCCCACTCGCGGGCCCCTAAGGCACAACTATAATGGGGGGGGTGGGGGGGTGGGCGCAAAGCGCTGGCCCTACTATTCTAAGGGGGTAGATTGATTTGATTGTTCATTCAACCGGTCGGTTCAAAGAAAATTAGTTTCTTTGGATGTTTGGCCCATGCTTTGTGATTCCTTCAACTACCCTGCTGAATAGTAGGGGAGGGGAGATACCCATTAGAATAGGCCGGGGAGGGGAGAG
>VDFB02101913.1:0-28723 GCA_007258455.2 Sequoia sempervirens | reverse complement strand
TTATGGAAATTAGAATTCAAACTAGATGTTTAAGCCAAACATAACTCACAATTCCCAACCCAAGGAATTTGCACAATTTTTTTTTGATGAATATGCATTAATCTATATTAATTCAAAGATTAAAATACATATTCACAAAAAAAAGTGGGTGGTAAGAAGGCACACCCCGAGAGTCACATGGGAAATTCCCAAAAAAGCCAAAAAATTCAACCAATCACATGGGCCTAGCCTAGAAGTCCATGATTACAAAAATTAAAAAAACCATTAAGTGGCCAAAGAAGTGCCAGCAGAGCCAGGAGGGTCTTTGTCATCCATTTTCTTTCCCCATACATCAGTGGGGTCTGCAGTGACATCAGGAGGAGGACCCCAACCAGCATCAACTTCTTTATCTTTATCTTCTTCATGACGAGGCGAGATTGCAAGCGCAAGCAACGAAAAGCTTTTACCAAAGTCTAGCCAACCAAAGCCAGAGACGGGAGTGTCAATAGAGGGCCACCCGGAACCACCACCACCGCTCCCCGAAGCACCGCCAGAGGATCACCCATGGCCAACCCGAGGTGGAGGAGAGCAAGTCCACCGAGAAGGGAGAGATCCACGCTGAAGAGGAGGCTGAGAACAGGGGCACACAAAGCCACTCCACTGTCGGCCCTGAGACAGTGACCATCCATGGGAGGAGGTGGGAAAAGCGAGCACCTGAGCAATAGTACATGAAGCATTGCCCCAGTGATCCAAAATTACTTGCAGGTGAGCAACTTCAAGTGCAACTTTATTCGCCTACACCTGAATCTGTAAGAGCACATTAGAACAAATAATAACTTTAGAATATAAATAAACATTTTTATCCATTTGAGTGTGAGAAAATATGTAGACATTTTTGTCTTTCCAGATATTGAAGAGGATTTCCATCCTGAAAGTGTGCCAAAGTTGGGTATAATTAGCAGGAAGTTTGGGCGAGTCTCCCAGCAGAACCATATGCCATGAAAAGGGCTCTAGTCTAAAAGGCCGAAAGAAGTCACGAATCCAAGTCCAAAACTACTGGGCTCTAGGACAAAACCAAAAGAGATGCTTAAAAGACTCAGCTTGCCCACAAAAAGGGAAACAAGGATCCTAGACCCCTACGTGAACAAGTCGAGAACCCACATGCAAGCCTTGGAAAAGAATACACCAAGCAAAGTGGGAAAGTTTCAGCTCAACACTTACAGACCAAGTGGCAACAAATCTTTTACGCAAGACATGAGCGGGAGATTGAAGAAACCACCTGTAGTTCAGACCATGAATCATAGGAAAATGTGGTGAGAGCCACCTATAACCAAGCCTAGGCGTGTAATTCCTGAAAGGGGTGTCTAGGTACCACTTCTTGTCCTTTCACCAGGGCTTGGACCCACGAATTGCCACCTTATAAAGAATTTCTACAGGAATAGCATTCACCAGACTATCATAAGTTGCATGGTCCTATTTTTGAAGCCTGTACAGGGCACAAAAATATTCCCATGACATGATAAGCATTGTGGGTCTGTGAAATATCTGTTGTAAGGTCTGAATACCTTTCTTGTGGAATCTAAGCATCTTAAGCCAAGGTGACTTAGCCAAAGGCTGACCTTTACTAGCAAAAAGAGGAGACCACCAAACATTTTGTTGGTTAAGTGAAAGCCCATCACGAAAAATAGAACTAGCCCAGCAGAGCTAGGTTTTAACTGCCTCCCAAGCTCTCCAAATTCTTTTAGCAACAAAAGTCCCCAAAATTTGAACTGGTTCCTTCATGACCAGAAGGGTTTGAAATCCAATCCCTTTCCAAGTGGATCTGTGAGTAAGAAATTCTAATTGAATATAATGCCTGAAGAGAATTTTCTAGGCCTCATCTCTCGTAAGGGCCCAGATTATCCATTTCACACACAAGGCAGTGCCCTGTCGTTGAGTGGAGAGCAGCCCAAGTCCTCTAGAGTCTCTGGGAAGGAAAAAAAATTCCCAGGAAACATGGTGAAACCCTCTATGTGATTTATCAAAAGCCCAAAGGCAGTCCCAAAGCAACTTTTCAAACTTTCCATAGGCAGCTTTAGAAGGGTCCCAATGGGAAGAATAATAAACATGAGTGGCCACGAGAACTTTGGAGCACACCTGAAATTTTCTTGCCAAAGAGAGGGGCTTAATAATCTAGTAAGCAAGCTTTTGCTCAACTCTGGAAAGAACAACTTTCCATAGCTCAACTGGAGATGCCTAGAAAGCAAAGGATATGCCCAGGAAATGGAAAATTTCTCCTAGCCCAATCCACTTCCAACCATACTGCTAAAACTAGGGAGGAGTGGGAAAAATAGACTATCTGTAGCACAAAGTTTTCTGCCATTGAATGGCAGAGCTGGAAGCAAGGGAAAAAATATTGAGACATTCTAGGGCTTCTTTGATATTATCTTCGTCCTCTAGAAGAGTGAGGAAAAAGTTATCAACAAAATATCCATTAACTAGTTGGGCCTAAGAGTTAGGTAGCAAAATGCCCTTGACATGCTACTAAGAAACTGTGTTGGCCAAAAGGTATCCAAACCCTTCAACGATGAGCACATATAGAGAGGGGGTAAGCGAGCACCCTTTTCGAATGGAATGAAAGAGCCCAAAGGTAGAGAATTGACAACCATTAATGGTGATACAAGCAGAGGCATCCGCAAAGAGCATTCAAATAGCCTAAATGAAATTGGGCCCAAATCCCAAAGCTTGCAACATAGCAAGAATAAAAGGCCATTCAATGTTGTCATAGGCCTTGGAAAAATCAATTTTAAGAAAAGTAGCCTTCTAGTTTGATCGTCTGGCCCACCCCATACCTTCTCACATGACAATAATATTATCCAAAATGAACCTGGATTTGATAAACCATGTTTGTTCCAGGCACACAATCTAAGGTAAAAGATGGTGGATCTTCAGAGCCAAAGCTTTGGTGATGATTTTGTAGGAGACATAGAGAAGTGTAATAGGGCTCCAATTACAAATATCCTCGGGATCTCCAGTCTTAGGTATGAATTTAATATTTCCTTTGTTTATTAAATTACCCAAAGAATTAGCATGAAAAGCCTCTAAGCAAACATAATGTAGATCTTTCCCAACACAATCCCAAAGGACCTTGTAAAACTCATAAGGAAATCCATCGATCCCCAGGGATTTGTCATCAACCATGGAATAAACAGCTTCCTTGAGATCATCTGGTGTTAACAATTGATCACAAAAATTTCTTTGGGTTGAGGAAAGCCTATTTGGCACAACAACAAGGCAATCCTGGAGGGCTTGCTACCACACAGGCGTGGATTCCTATGCAATGAAAACCTGTTCATAATGGCACACAAAAGCCTAGAGAATGTCAGGAAGCTCAAAGAGCACCTGGATTCCATCTTTAATTTTTGTTATGCCTAGGGATGAGTGTCTAGCACGTAGGGCTAGAAAAAACTCTTCAAAGGCACGATTGCCAATTTTTAACCAGTGCAACCTGGCTTTGATTTGAGCACCTCTGGCAGCATAATTATCTGCAACTTGCTTTTTGTTCCTTAATTCTACCACCCTAACTCGTAATGAAGGGGAAAATGGGTTGGCTACCAAAGCCTCGGTAGCTAAGCACAAGTCAGAAGTGGTAGCCTCATAAGACCGTCGGTGAAAGATAGCTAGCCGACACCCATAAATGTGCAGAAATCAAGCCATGCAAATGATAGCATCATTCCACCATGTAATCCAGCCTATATGATGAGCTTTCCTACACTCCAAATTCTAGAATCTATGAATGTGGTCCAAAGTAGGCTTATGGAAAAGCAAAGACATATTCAAAACGAATTGAGTTTTACACATGCGAGGCTGTCGTGTCTCCCATTCAATATGAAAAGAAATGGGGAAGTGGTCTGACAAAGTCACATCCACTAACAGCTTAACCAGAAGAGAAGAACTATTAAAAGAGAAAAATATTGAGGGGTAAAAGCACAAACCTGTGTCACACTTTATAAAGGAATCGACCAACAACAAAAAAAAATTTGAACTTTGACCACATAAAAGTGGTCTTTGTGCTTTGAATTTAAAAATGGCATAAAGTAATGAAATGTAGAACTTTTGATGAAGTTTATTCCTGTAATTTTTTAAATTTTTTAAAAAAAAAAATTCATTATGTTTTTATCAAATTTAAGGACAAATTTTGGAATGCTAAAATTTTTAGAAAAGAGTGACTTCATGGATCGTCAACAAACAAATTGAAAAAAAACTTCATTTCTCCCTATTTTTTTTTCTCCAAATAGGTAACTTCAATATCTTGTGCATGGAAAAAAAATCAAATTTTGATGTATATTTTTCTCATAATAACGTTTTAAAGTCAAACATGTCAGAATTTGACAGTTTTCACGGGCCATCAACTATTTTCAATTTTTTTAATCATTTTCAAAAAAAATATACCCTTTTGAAGAAGACTCTCTCCTCTTGTGCCCCATATAAGATTTAAATTTTTTTAATAAGTTTTACTATCTTTTTTTTTAATTTCTAATCAACCTCTTTTTTTATTTTTAAAACCTACTTGCATTATTTTTAAAATAAAATATATTAAAACTAATTAAAATATTAAAAAATATATATATTTGGATTCTCCACTACGAGCTCTACAAAAGGGTATTTTTATTTTTTGTAGAAAGATCATTTTGACTAGAGAAATGCTCTTCCAAAGTTGAATGTTTAAGAAAATTCTGAAAAATGATGAGTTGGCTGCCATGTAGGATGCCAACTAGACATGCTCGATCGAGTATGTTTCAGTCGAGCCAGTTTCGGTTGAAACATACTCAGCCAAAAATTTCTTAATATTTCCAATCTATAAATACCAGATACATTCACTTTTTCCATGTTTTTGGCTAGTCGTATTCAACCGAGTACCTTTCAGCCAAAACCTCATCGACTGAAAAGGTACCTGCCATGTCGGTGCCACATGGTTTCAGCTGAAAGTCACTCAGCGAAATCTCATCCGACCACAAATTGTTCCCTCGAAACCATTTATTTGGTTGAAAGTGTGAAACAGGTTTGTGCTTTTACCCTAAGCCAAGATCATGACATGATCAAGGCGTTTAAATATCTTGTCATAACCAGCCCTATAATTACACCAAGTGTGCTAGAGAGAATGAGAATGGCAACGGCCAATATTGGGATAAAAAATCCCCAATTTATTGTGCATGTAAGACCACGCCTTTCATTTTCCAGCTTCCCATCTGAATGGCAATGTGTCATCTTTGTCATACGCCATCTCAACCATATTGAAATCCCCACACAATAACCAAGTAGCAACTGGAAATGAATCAACAATCTGACGCCAAAGCAAAGAGTTTTCCACAGCATCATTAGAAGCATAAACATTAATAATCCCAAAGGAATGGTAAGAAGTCACTCCTAAAATTAAACTCTTGAATTTAAATTAAGTTTAAATCATTTAAAATCCTAATATTTCATTTACGGGAAAAAAATGAAATTTAAACCATTAATTAAATTAAACATTCACTAGTCATTCATGACACATAGGGAGTTTAGAATAACTCTTGAATTGGATTTGGGTTCACATAAGGTCAAATATGACACATACCATACTTAATTTGAGTACAACTGGGGAATGGATAGGGAGGGGCCCAATGTGACATCTCCAAATTAACCATCATTAGGGAATAACTTAGAATTGTGTAGCCAGGTGGAGAAATAACCCTATACATGTAACCATTCAACGCACATCAAGGGTACCTGCTTAATGTATATGTAGTTGAAGCACAATATAATCATCCCAATGGGGTCCAATAGCATAAGCATAAAATAACATATATATATATATATATGTATGTATGTATCTACTATATAAATCATTCTTTTTTGTACATCAATAATTAGGATCACATTTAATCACAACATAAATAATGCATATCACTTAACTGAAGCATAATGATAACCAAACATGTAAATATACAATATGCCAACAACTGACATATTGAGGAATCTCATCTTGAACATGTGGGAGTTCATACACACCATTCAGAGCCATACAATAATCAACACAACAATCACAAGGAAACGGTGAAGCGAAAACATTGATCTCACATTAACAAGATGCAAATAGGAGGGGCACTACATCCTCCCCCACTAAAATTAGGCTTACTCCTAGAATCTTGCATAAGCAAGGATAGGTACACCTATTATATGATCATTCAAACACATCACACTCGCAAGATCAATCATTTATACAATCACCAAGTCTAGACACCAACACACCACACACATCTCTAGAGGTGCACAAGATAAGTGACCACCAACTACTAGGTGCACAACCACCTCTGAGATCACCACAACACCTTCACCAGCTACCACTATCACCAATGGAAAGACCAACTACTGGGTCTATGAAACCACAATATAGCAAGGTTTTACTCAAGGACTACCACAACAACTAGGAACTCCATCTAGCTACTAACTTGGCTAAGGAAAAGGTACACAAGCCTTCCAACCCTTCCTCATCACAAGGCTAAAGACTAAAAGAATTCACTTCTTGTGGTCTCTACTACCACCATAGCCTTAACCTTCAAAGCTATAACCCAAAAGCTATGGAAAACCATCCCATAAGGCCAGAGGAAACACTACCTCACCTCCATGCTCACCAAGAGCATGCCTCACTTCCAACTATGGCATTCACCAAGAGGTTCTCCCTTGGTTACCACTCGGGAAAAGTGAGTATTTGCTAAGAACAATAGCTTCTCAACATGAAACTAGGGACATCATAGGGGTTCTTAGAGGGAATAATCTAGGAAACTACCTCTGAAAAACATAAGCACTCCAAACAACGAGGCTTAGCAATCCCTAAACTCACACTACAACCACCAAGGAAGCAACTAAACACTAAGCATAGGAGAAAAACTCGGTTTTTTCACTATTGTGATACTTGACTATGACCTACTTAAAGGTTAAACAACCCAAAATGATAATGAAATCATGATAAAAAAAGAAAGCAACAACCACCAGAGGGCTCAAACACCAGTTACTCTCTAAGAGAATACACAAGATAACCAATTCCTCAAACCATAATTGCACCTTCTTCTAGCCTTAAGCTAGGAACACCATTAAACAACCAAGAAGAAAATCTTAAAACCCACCACAACAACCTCAACTAGAAACTTAAAAAGGGTAGACATATATAATATAATAAAATAACATAATAATATGTGCCAAAGCACTTACTTATGCACCTTCCTACCCTACACTATGTCAAACATGAATTTAGCTATGGAAATCACATACCAAATGACACGATGTGTGTTTTTGTGCTATCAAATAACATGGATTTCGGTGCCCAAGACACCTCAAAAAACATCCAACTTATGTCAATGCACTAGGAAACATGGTCAAAAAACCACAACAAGAAAGGCCAAGACCAGAAAGAGCACACACAGTTGTTGGACTAAATCGCACCCAACCATCTACTAGAAAGAAGAGTCAGGCATGATGCGAACATAATTATCCAAACATTTAAACTAACTTATAGATCATAGAATTCCATAAACACTTCACATAATTCCAAGAACAAGTACATGTGCATACATCCAACCCATTCAAAGCTAAAAACCATATGCATACATGCATTTCATGAAATTTCCAAACACAACACACTATCTAATTTTATTTCATCATGAAAGATAATTTTGAAGAATTGTGATTCTAATTTATATAAACACCAAGACTTAGCACATTCACTACCATCTACTCCCTTTTACATTCTATCAAGGTTTTGTAATAAACATGAGAGGAAATGAACGTAACATAGAATAGGACCAACAATTTCAAATATTTAGAATAGCCACCATAAAGATAAAACTAGGCCCAAGAGGGGGAATTATCAATTCCAACAATAAGAGTAGAATGTTAGCAATTCCAACAATAAATCAATCATGACCAAAGGTCATAAAATAGATAGATGGAAAATTTTGGTGACTAGACCAACCATAAGAAAATTAAAAAATTAATTTTGATCCAAAATCAATGATTAGAGAGTTCATCAATAACCAAAATAAAGCATCAACTTGGAAAATATGATTACCTAAACTAAGTGACTAATATTAGCCACATTTGAGGGAGTAAGGGCTACACTATGCCTTAGGAGTACAACATCCAAAGTGCATTAGAGATAGCATGCTCAAATACAATACAAATGAAATCACCAATTGTATTTAGTCATGCCAATGAGAACCAAACTGACCAAATGCACTTCATCAAGACATGATCACACTATAATGAAAGAAGGTATATACAAGGTTCACTGTGACATCCATAATTTCTATCCATGCAAGGGTAGGGCTTCACCCAAGCACCATTTTAACAAGGAATCCACAATTACAATGCAATGACACACATTACTCACATCATGCATCACTACCACATGCTAAAAAATTGTCATCCACATCATTTACAGGAAACATCACAACTGAGGCTCCAACCTATACCAACATAATGCTCCTAATAAACATAATTTCATTTAACAATTAAACATGCACCCCATGCAAGAGGGAAAACAATGTCGATTACCCATCTAGGTTGTCATAAAAATCCTAGGGACAACATGATTTGGGGACATAATTCATTGATCCAAATATTCTATTATGATAATATAACATTTCATTCATGCAATAACATGATCACTTCACACATATGATGATATGTATTCCAATAGGAATAAAATGCATAATGTACCATAAGAAACATTACAATATGAACACCTTTTCACAATTCAGACATATGACATACACCATATTCACTTCAATGCATTAGTCACATAATATATTTCACAATTTTTTATCATGAGCCAAAATATTAACACCCAATTTCAATCAAATGCATCTATATATACACATCCAAAAATAACACACAACATAAACAAGACCCCTCAAGGTTGCTATGCATTCACACTTAACATAATTGAGACATTGAGATGGAAATCATAGATGAAATCATTTCTCAACAACTCAAGGGTCTAACTAACCCTCACAAGAAAGTATTTCTCAAACATATCATGCTATGGTAAAATGGAAACAACTACTACTACCAACATCACAAACACACAAGCAAAGACCCAACCAAATCTCTCACACAAGTAATTCACTAGAGAGTGATCATTTTCCCCCTTAGGAGACTATGAACCAGGGGTATCTTCCCATCCCTTTCAAATGCATTAGGTTCTAGGAGGAACTCTTCCTCATCAAACACACTACATGAGCTGGTTCACACTAAACCCACAAAAATGCCACCCAAGGCACCCATGCACGAAGCCAAACACTAACTCACCTAAACAATCACTTGAGCGATTATGTACCAAGCACCAAAAACTACATGGGAAAGAATATGAACTAGAGATCTCAGTGTTGAAACATGGGCTCTAATACCAAATGTAATTCCCCAAGATGACATGCTCAAAATAAAACTTGATGGAACAACGTTTTCTGAAACAACAACATTGATAATACAACAATGACATGTCACACCTATACAACAACATGCACACAAGTAGTGCAATGACATAATGACAAGAACAATAAGACAAATTCACCATTGCATAAGCAAAGTGTCAATAGTGGAATAATAACCAATAATGGGATAAACCCACCATGATGAATAAGAAAGAGAGAGTGGACAACACCTACATGATGATCGATTACCTAACCATGATCGCGTTATCTCGCAACAAAATATCAAAATTGGATGAGGGAGTCATCAGCCTACAATCCACATCCTAACACACTAAAAAACTCTAAACATAGAGTAAAACCTTCACAAGAGGTTGCCTAACCTAGAGACACAACTCACCACAAACAAGAATGACAACGAGTCACTTCTAGACCACCTCATGCTTCCCAAGACATCTCATTGCAATGCAACAACACACATGAGGATGAGCTACTCCAAAACACCCCATGACCCATGAGGAATTTGGAGGAAACCAACAAGGCCAAATAGGAAGGATTATGACTTGTAGTGTAGGAAAAAGTATCCCATTTTCACACTTAATTTTGGAATAATTAATAATAAAATGAGCCTAATGTTTCCTTAATATAGTGTTGTAATATGTTTTTCATATTCACATTAAATTTAGATCCCTTTTAAATTAAATGGACTTAATTGTACCTTGTTTAGGGTGTTGCAAAGTGTACCTTTACACTTTCACATTAATCTAGGGCTTTCTTAATTGATTAAGCTTAATTTTCCATAATTGACCCCTTTGATTCAAATCCAAGCCTAATTAAATGCAAATTCTAAGGGATAAAACCCAACATTCATAAATTCCATTTCACAACACTTAACTTTGGAAGATGTGTGTCCTAGGTAAGTGACCTAGGACCCATTCGCCATAGGGTGAATGAGTCCTCACTTAGATATAGGACCCTGATTTTGCATAATATTTAACATTGTCTGATGTGTTTCCTAAGTAAGTGGCCTAGGACCCATTCACCCTCACTTAGACCTAGGACCCCTCTTTGAAATATGATTTTAGTGGTATTTTAATAATTTCAAAATATATAATTCAATGTCGGCTTGTGATATTTGAATTTTGAGAATTAACCTTAAGATATGTATAAATAAGAGGTCATTTCACTATGTTTCATCTAAGAAATCCTAGCAATTTCAATTCTTCAAGAATTCTAGCAAGTTTATGAGATCAAGAGCACTCAAGAGAATTTTCAAGGCATTCAAGGGAAGATTTTTAGAAGATTATTGCAGCAATCAAGATTCCTTTCATCATGTCAAAGATGTATTGCATCATGCATGTTGTTTGAGCTAATATGTTGATGTAGTGTTCTAGATCAATTCAAGCATATCAAAGGAATTGTTTCACGTCAAGTTTCATGATCAAGATCTACATTCATTGAAGCCACTTCATGTTAGTTTTCACATTTACAAATCCAAGGTTCAAATAAGGATTGGTGAGATGTGACATTGTTGCTCATTCATCATTCCTTATTTCATGTTTCATTTCATTTTGAATTTTGATTACCACAATGGGGCTTGACCAAGGAAAACCCCTATTCACCTAACAAACAACATTTTTCTCTCTTTGATTTGTGATTGTAGATTTTAGGTTGAAAATCCTTTGAAGAGAAAATTTGAAGAAAGTTGCAAAGTTTTCAAAGTTGTAAGAAAAAAATTTAAATCACATAAATTGATCTATAGGATTTATTTTCAGCTTTCCAATAGTGAACAACTAGAATTTGGGAGTGCAGACATAGGATAACAAAACCTAGAAGTTGATTTTTAGGAGCCCTAGCTAGGACTCATTCGCCATAGTGTGAATGAATCCTCAGTGAAGTCTGGAAAAGCATCTTTGGTGACATGTACACAGTCTTTTACCCTTTCCAAATTTTCCTTTTGACTGTTGTTTGGGTTATATTTGATTAATGTTTCTCATTGGCACTTTGTAACTCACATTTTGAATGAAATTAGAGAAATAGGTGCATCATACCCCCTTGTTTCATTTTGGTGAACCTATTTTTCTCTGTTTCATTATGGTGAACCTGACCTTTTGAACCTAATTTTGATCATTACATTTTCTAATTTTGGAGTCCTCTTTCATCCTAGATTTAGATCTTGCATTCATTTGCACCTCTTTATATTGAATTAGGTCTCATTTAGGATGTCTAGTTTGCATTTCATTTAGGGATTTCAGGATTGCAAATTTTGCATTCTTCAAATCTGAAAAATACAAAATATATCAATCATATTATATATTATTTACATAGCATTACATCATATCAACTTGCATTTGAAAATTAAAATGAAATTTCATATAAAACTAGCTTTACTAGGTTGTCATTTTGTCACATTTTGCACTTGCATTTCACATTGAATTTCACAAAAAAATCAAACTGAAACTTGTTGTAACAAACTAGAATTTGGAAACTACTGAAAATCACTCAAAAATCTATAAAACTTGTTTCAAAATCCTCATCTAGGACCCATTCTCCCTAGGGTGAATGACTCCTTGATCAGGTCATATTCTGATTTTTTGGGCATTAAAATATTCATTTCTACAATATTCTTGTTTGTTGTTTTCAATTTTTTTTTTCTATTTGTAAAATTTACGTTTCATTAATTTCATCATATATAGCTTAATTTGATAAATTTAATGCATTGTGTGATTTCAAAATTTCAATTACAAGACTTGATTTTTAGGTTTTACATAGTGTGATAAAAAAGCTACCTTGTTTAGAATCTGAAAATTGCATTTACACATTGCATTTTAGGTCATTATATTGCACTTTACCCTCTTTCCATATTGGGTGTGTACACTAAGTTTGTGAAATCTTGTATGAGATTTACAACTTGGTGTCCTATTAGCAATATTGTTGTGAGACATAGTTCAGGACTCATGTCATCTCGCAATACACCATTTTCCATGGATCTTGGGTTTTCTAACCCTCTTTCTAATAGTATTGATAATCAACCCCTTATGGATCATAGTGTGCATACCTCATTTCCCATGACTTCCCATCATACAACAAATGTGCAAGATGTTAACAATACCATCTCTACCATGACTAGTTGTACTCAATATTTGTGGTATACCCAAAGATAGGGTGGAACTTCAATTCCTCCTGCTACAATACCCATTTCCATTCCTACATACACTAGTACTCAAGTTACCACAACCATTCAACCTACTAACAATGTCAACACTTCCTTATGTATTTCCATAGGGAATCCTTCTAGCTTTGTGCATTCAAATACCATATATCCTCAACCATCCTCCCTCACAAAATTACAATTCACTTTCCATCTGCATACACATGCCACTCTACCTTATTTCCCTCCATCTTACAATACCAAAAATGATCCCATCATTAACACACTTTTGCAAAACATGTCATCCCTTCGACAACAAATCAACATCCTAAATCAAAACAACAATGGTCAACCCTCACAATACATCAAAACCAATCCATTATCCCTAGAGATATTGAGAACACAAATTCTACAAGGTATAGAAGTTCCTAGATTCGAGAAATATGGTGGGAAGGGAGATCTTGTTAGCCATGTTTTTGCTTACACAACCCTATGTAATGATTTCATCTTTGAAGATAAGATTTTGGCTAAAATATTTCCTAGATCCTTGAAGGATACTACTTTAGAGTGGTTTTTCTCCTTAACAAATAATTCAATTGGTTCATTCAATGAGCTTATTGATGAATTTTGACACAAATGATGAAAACACAAAAGATGACAATGAAGATGAACCGATTAAAATGGTGTCATTTATTGAATCTAAACATTGTATGGGCCAAACCAAAATTACCCTTGATATTGCTTTCTCACAAAATGGCATAATGAAACATGCACCCTTGATGGTCCTCTATACATAGCTGGAAGAATTAATGACAAGCCTACTAATGGGATATTAATTGATCCCATCCGTGTAGAGAATATGATTACTCAAGAATTCTTATTTTTGTATGAACTATATCAAGATACATATGAGAGACCAAAAGCATGGATCAAAATGCATAATGGTTTTTCTTTCCCTAGGATTGGCTCAATAAATCTCCCTCTAAAAGTCAAACCGAAAACATTAAATGTCTTATTCACCATCATCCCATCATTGGACCAATTTCGTGTGAAGTTAGGCTATCCATGGCTTTGCTCCATGAATGTTGCCATGTTGATTGAATATAAATTTTTGAAGTTTCCCATTGGTAATTAAATCTTTACTATACACCATAGTGGCTTTAATCTTGTGTCTTCCCGTGGGAAATTTTCATTGGATTTCTTTTGGCCCAAGCCTATTGAACCTATTAGACCTCATGAGGGATACTTTTTCCAAGAATATCAAAAGTTTAAGGTGAAGTGCATAGCAGAATTATCCCTTAGAAACATGCCTCAACCCTTGATTGAGCCATCTATCCTTGATGAACCAATGATTGAAAAAAATCCCTTCCAAATATCTAAGAGCAACCTATGACAAATCCTCCTACCTTTTCCTACAAGAGACCACAAGAAAATCAAAGAAATCCCATTGTGCCTCCTAAAATCAAACAAGTTTACAAAGCTAAAGAGAGTGGTTGAACAACCTCCTATGGTTCCTTCCATTCCTCCCCTAAGGGAATAAAATAATCCTATGGTTGAAAAACCCACTCCTACACAATCACAAATTGACAATAGATTGAAATGAAATCAAAATGCTAGAGAGCGTACGCATAGACATCATTCTATTGCTCATATGTTACAAACTAAAGAAGAAAAGAACAACATAGAAAATCAAAATCCCAACTTGCCTGAAGCAATGCATGATGATTCTATACCTTCACCGCAACGTAAACAAGAACCTTCTAGAGACATTATCATTCGACCTCCTATTGTGATTAATTTAGATTATGACATTAATATTGCAAGGATTGATGAACAAGTGCATAATGAGTTAAATTCATTTTTCTCTTCTTCCATGAACTTATAAATGATGATAATATTGTTGAACTTGGTGCTTCCCCTAGTTCGACGCTTATCGTTGTCCCTTTGGCTAATTGGCCGCCTTTCACATATACTAATCGAGATTCGGATGCGAACAACTTGCTATAGGTTGAATCGCATGTGGCTTGCTAGTATTTTATATTTTTGTTTCATGTTTCTTTATGTGATTGCATGTGTGTAATGAGATCCCCCGTACTGTTTCATTCAGTGTATCTCTCTCTCTCTCTCTCTTTTTGTGCATTCCTTTGTGTATCTGCATTATTTTATATGTTCTAAACATTATCTTTTTTTCATTTGTATTGTGTTTTCCTTTTGGGGATGATGCAAGGCATCAAGAAATTTAGGTCTCTTCCATATTGAACCAAAGGATTTTTCTTTGTTTTCACTCTCTTTATGTCATTCTCCAGTTCTATGAGTATTTGGGGAATGATGACATTTTTGAGCTCTATAACAACATTGTAGCAAAGATATACTGACCTCGAATCCATAGATCCCTTATGTATTTTTGGGGGAAACCCTTCCCTCCTTTTTCAAGACATAGCTTTATTTCATAAACATATGACTTGGCATAGGGCTTTCCAAGGAAGCTCTCATGTCTTAGGAGTAAATATTGGCTACTTTAAAGCAATTTCTCACAACAATGGTGTTAGCAACTGCTTTAAAGTGGGGGCATACATCAATAATATCTTTCAACATTTCTCATGTTTCATGGTGTGATTTTCTTTGTTCTTGTGATGCATCCTTTTCTTGGTGGTTTCGTTGGGTTTGATGTCCTCCAAGAGTGTGATATTTCTTAGCGTACGACTTTCGTCTTAGTGGTGATGTGACACACTGCATTCCCTAAGTTTCAAGACTTTTACTCTTGATTTGTCCTGTCTTAGAGACATTAGGCTTGATATTCCATGAGAAGAATACCTTACACAAACAAACAAAGATCCCCTTGGACAAAAACCATATATATATATAATGTTCATAAGTGTTTGGCATAATGCAACTTGCTAACCTTGTGAAGTTCAAACCCATCCCTAATAAAGGCCACAAAGCATAACAAACCTTGCTTGCCTATGGAGCCTTCCCCATGTTCATAGGTGTTTAGAATAACGTAGCATGTTAATCCTTATGGAGCCCAAAACCCTAAATTCAAGACCACCTAACATAACACACCTTGCTTGCCTATGGAACCTTTCCTAGCATTGTGGTGCCTTATTGAAGTTGTTAGGAGGATAGCTTTGATATTGTATGGGAGCCTAATATGATTCTCTCATTTTCTACCCTTTTGGAAGACTCACCTAGTGGACAGCCTAAAGTTTCACTACTTTAGAATAAGTGCAAACCAATGGCTTAGATGTGTTCCACATCACATTGGATAGTCTAGGCTTGATTTTCTTGGTCTTTAATGTTTTATGATTGTATATCTTTGTCATTGTTGCATACATAAGTGTCTAGAATGTATACTTTAGTGTGAGTTTGACATGGGGTCATACTCTCACTAAAGTGGGGGGAAAATTTAGTGTAGGGAAAAGTATCCCTTTTTCACACTTAATTTGGGAATAATTAATAATAAAATGAGCCCAATGTTGCCTTAATTCAGTTTTGTAATATGTTTTTCATATCACATTAAGTCAAGGGCCCTTTTAAATTAAATGGACTTAAATGTGCCTTATTTAGGGTGTTGTAAAGTGTACCTTTACACTTTCACATTAATCTAGGGTTTTATTAATTGATTAACTTAATTTTTCTTAATTGGCCCCTTTAATTCAAATCCAAGCCTAATTAAATGCAAATTTCAAGGGATAAAACCCAACATTCATAAATGTCATTTCACAACACTCAACCTTAGAAGATGTGTGTCCTAGGTAAGTGACCTAGGACCCATTCGCCATAGGGAAAATGGGTCCTCACTTAGATCTAGGACTCTGATTTTGCATAATATTCAACATTGTCTGATGAGTGTCCTAGGTAAGTGGCTTAGGACCCATTCACCCTATGGTAAATGGCTCCTCACTTAGACCTAGGACCCCTCTTTAAAAAAAATTTCTAGTGGTATTTTAATAATTTCAAATCTATAATTTAATGTCATCTTGTGATATTTGAATTGCGGGAATTAATCTTAAGATCTGTATAAATAAGAGGTCATTTCACTATGTTTCATCGAAGAAATCCTAGCAATTTCAAGTCTTCAAGAATTCTAGAAAGTTTATGAGATCGAGAGAATTCAAGAGCATTTTCAAGGCATTCAAGGGCAGATTTATAGAAGATTATTGCAGCAATCAAGATTCCTTTCATCATGTCAAAGATATATTGCATCATGCATGTTGTTTGAGCTAATATGTTGATGTAGTGTTCAAGATCAATTCAAGCATGTCAAAGGCATTGTTTGACATCAATTTTCATGATCAAGATCTACATTCATTGATGCCACTTCATGTTAGTTTTCAAATTTACAAATCTAAGGTTCAAATAAGGATTGGTGAGTTGTGACATTGTTGTTCATTCATCATTTTGTCTTTCATGTTTCATTTCATTTCAAGGTTTAATTACCAAAATGGGGTTTGACCAAAGCAAACCCCTATTCACCTAATGAACAACATTTTTCTCTCTTTGATGTTTGATTGCATATATTAGGTTGAAGATTCTTTGAACAACGAAATTGAAGAAAGTTGCAAAGTTGTCAAAGTTGTAAGAAAAGTTGTCAAATCATGAAAACTGGTCTACAAGATTTATTTTTGACTTTTTGACAATGAACAATTGGAATCTAGGAGTGCAGACACTGGAAAAAAAACCCAGAAACTGATTTTCAGGAGCCCTAGCTAGGACCCATTCACAATATGGAAAATGAGTCCTCAATGAGGATTGAAAAAGCATCTTTGGTGATAGGTACACAACATTTTACCCTTTCCATATTTTCCTTTTGATTACTATTTGGGTTAGATTTGATTATTGTTTCTCATTGGCACTTTGTAACACACATTTTGAATGAAATTAGAGAAATAGGTGCATCATACCCCCCTTGTTTCATTTTGGTGAACCTATTTTTCTATGAAATTAGAGAGAGGAAAACACCTACATGATGATCGATTACCTAACCATGGTCATGTTCTCTCGCAACACAATATCAAAACTAAGGGAGGCACCAGCCTCTAATCCACATCCTAACACACTAAACAACTTTAAACATAGAGGAAACCCTTCGCAAGAGGTTGCCTAACCTAGAGACACAACTCACCACAAACAATAATGACAACAAATTACTTTCAGACCACCTCATGCTTCCCAAGACATCTCATTGCAATATAACAACACACAAGAGGATGAGCTACTCTAAAACACCCCATGACCCATGAGGAATTTGGAGGACACAAACAAGGCCAACTAGGAAGGATTATGACCTTCCCAAGTCTTCACAAGACTAGGAGAACAATCTCCCACAACTCTAGGTTTAATAATCGGGTCCTTTTGGAAGGTTCCACAAAAAATGATGTAGGAGATGACATAAGTCCTCAAGGATGACACTTGAGAACTAGGTCAAAGCACTACTAGGACCCTAGGACTATGGTGAACAACTCTCATTTACAATTTTTTTCCCAAACAAAGTCCTCAAAACACAAGAAAAGATCAAGTTGAAAGTTGGAGAAAACTAACTAGGTTTTGAAGATTCAAATGACCAAAATAGTTAGAATGAAAAAATACAAAGCATAAACATTATCTAACAAGAGAATGGGGATAAAATAACCTCTATAAATATTAGTGGTTAGGAGTATTTACTCTTTGGTTTTTGTATGGGTACGAGGACGCCCTACACAATACTAGACAGCCCCAACACGCTTAACCAAATGTTTGAGTTTTCTAACATACAAAAATAGGTCACCCCTAAATACCAGGCTGACCTAGTATCCTACCAGGCCATCCCACCTAATACCAAGAGGTCCCAACATGATACCAAGCTTCCCTAGTAGTGTTAGATATTTTTTCTTGAAACTAGGTTTAACTTAATGTTTAATAGGGCCACCTAGGTGTAGGACTAGGTCGCCCAACTATGAAATTTTACAATTAGATTCACTTTAAGCACCAAATGAAGTATTTCTATGTTTTTTTTAGAATTTAACATCATGATAAATATAATACATAAGATATCATACTTGATACCAACACCGAGACATGCAAACGACCAAAGGGAAATGGAAGGAAGTTAACATCTTTCAGTTGCTACTCAACTACACTAGGGTTAAATGTTAGAGAGAAAGAGAGGGAGTGTCATCATTGGTCATTCATGGCATAGGGATTCCAAAATAACTCCTAAATTGGATATAGGTTCACATAAGGTCAAATATGACACATACCGTAATCGATTCGAGTATGACCAGGAAATGGATAGGGAGGGGCCCAATGTGACATCTCCAAATTAACCACCGTTGGGGAATAACTCAAACCTATGTCCAGGTGGAGAAATAACCTTGAACCTATAACCATTCAACACATGTCAAGGGTACCTGCTCAATGTATATATATAGCCGAAGCACAACATAATCATCCCAATGGGGTCCAATATCACAAGCATGAAATAACATCTATACATCTATCATATAAATCATTCTTTTTTACACATCAATAATTAGGGTCACATTTAATCACAGCATAAATAATGCATATCATTGAACTGAAGCATGATAACTAAACATGTAAATATACAATATGCCAACAATTGACATGTTAAGGAATCTCATCTTGAACATGCAGTGGTTCATACACACCATTCAGAGCCATAAAGTAATCACCACAATAATCACGAGGAAATAGTGAAGCTAAAACACTGATCTCACATTAACAAGATGCAAATGGGAGGGGCACTACATCGTGTATATATTTTTAGTTTTATATTCTAGTTTCACATGAATTTATTTTCCCCTCTTAATTTCTTGACTATTTTCTAATAAAATAGGCACCACCCACATATGGTTGAATGATCATATTTCATCAAAATATATTCCTCTAACATCTCCATTGAATTAGGTGTAGATTAGGTTCTATGAGCTTGCTTCACTCTATATTATGAATTGTATCAAATATTTTGAGAGATCATTTTTAACATATCGATAAATAATTAAAGACATAATATTTCATGAAAAAAAAGTCATATGTAGTTTATTACCAAAAGATCTATAGCACATATCTATAGAGATTTATAGTTTCTTGCATTTTAGGGTGTCATGTGAAATAAGAAAAAGTGTAAGGGGGTTAACCTTTGGGGAAATAAACTAGTGATGCATCTTTAGTTGCATGTGTAACCCATTTTAATTCTTCTATAAAAGAGATCTTTAGAATTGTAAGACCAATATAAGTTAATGTGAGGGGTATTTAGTGACAAATAATTGGGATATCCTTGCACATAGGGTGTGGCTAAGCAATATGACCTAGTATGTTCTTTTATGTATTTTAATTATCTTGTCAAGATCTATAGGAATACCCCCTTGTTCTTATAGATCCAAAAGTGTAGGCTTGAGTTTCATGCTCTTGTTAGTTGTCCCACAATTATTAGTAGCCTAATGATGAGCCTAGTCATTTTAATAGGAATAAACCCATGTTCCTTAGCTTTGGATTGCAAGGACATTCTTTAAAGTTATATGAAACAATTTGAATCACCAACAAACATATAGAGTTTATTTGAAGTTATGAATGGTAACTAGGAGCATGACAATGCTTGAGCATGTGTGCAAAGAACTCTTTCTAATAGTTTTTTTTATATATAATGAGATTTAGAGATGTATATGTAATTATGGATTGGCGAAATGAGATATTGACTAGAGTTTCTTCTAAATACTCTAAATTTGAGTTGTTATTTAGTTAGTGGAAGAAGAAAACCTACTATCACAACAAGATTGTGACATAGTTTGTTGATAAAAAAATGATATTCATTTAAGATTTCATATGATTGAAAATGGGCTATGTGTAGTGATAGTCTTACATGCTTTTGTTAGTTTTGTATTATATACTTGTGGGAAGCATGTAAAAATATAAAACAGGTTCAAGAATGGCATGGTAGGCCCTTATCACCTATACAAACACATCATGTGACATAATTTGAAGAGAATAACCAAAATTTGGCAAGTTAGATAACTTTTATAATCTCTTAGACATTGTACAACAAGGTGAATTGATTTAAACATATTTCATTTAGTGATTAATTCTATACATGTCTATCACATGAAATTATCTCCTCCTCATGTGCAATTTTTATCCTTTTGTACAATACACGTATATGTCGTTGTTGATCCTCTAATGGGTTCAATGGTTGTTTTTGGTACTTTACAATGAAATCATATGAGAAGGAAGAATGGTTTGCCTACATTTAAAGATTATGGAACACAAAAGAATTGTGCACTACTCACATTTTATTGTGACAAAAAATGTACAATTATTGACATATCAAGTTAAACATGTTATAAAAGATTTATAAAAACTTTCTATAGATGAAACACAAATCAATTATATATATATTAAAAAAATAAAAGATACATATAATTTTATTCTTTAATTTTTTTATTTTTTTTATTTTTTTTAAGTACACTAAACTTTCCTTTTTTAAAACTCTTAAAAATGTATTTCATTATAGGTATGAAGTAAAAATAATGGATGTGGGAAATATGGGGAATATAGAATGAATGATTCTAGATAAGAAGAAAGTTTTAAAATTAAGTAGTAGTTCAACATAGTCACCCCCTTAATTCACTATCCTAAAGTTCTTGTAATCCGTTTCAAATCATAAACATTTTGCTTGTGAACGTTAACAGAAATGCAGCAAAAAGAATCGCAAGATGATTTAGCACTTTATGTTCCAAATATGGAGATGCAGGGTATCGATCCCCGTACCTCTCGCATGCTAAGCGAGCGCTGTACCATCTGAGCTACATCCCCATTATGTTCTGTATTTTTGAAAGTCTTTATATTAATATTAACTATTGAGTTTCATCCCTATCCACTTTTACCCTAGCAAAAAATACATATATTAACATGATGTGCTATTTGGAAATAAAAGTGAAACGCATCAAATCCTTAATGAAATAGTGGTTGGATCAACGGATTTCAATTGAAATAAATATATTAAAAATTTTGACACTAGGGGAGGCAAGAAAAGAAAAAGAGCATTGCCAATGTTTAAGCTCTTGCAAATATTCATAGAATTCAACAAAGATGAGAAAACCTAATTCTAGTAGTGTATACTAAATTTTGAATAACTTTAGTGGAGAGTCATTCTACTAGAATAAAAATTAATGTATAAAGTCATTATGGAAAAATACTGGAGCAAAGGTTTTAAGTTGGTTTCAACCATAATTATTCTCGTAAGGTGCAAATAAATTTAGATATTATGTAAGCTTTTGGTGATTTATGTAAATGGTGGTAAAATCTGGCAATTCACAATGGATTGGAACATAGTCTCAAAATAGTTTGGAAATTATAGTGTCATTAATTATTGTTTAGATTCGAGTGTATGCACATTAATGGTAAAATTTAGTAATTATTCATGGGTTGGATTGTGGTTGGATAAAAATGGTTAGGTAGATTTTGAATTTTTTTGATGATTATCTACTATAATATTATAGTTGAATTGATAAAAAACAACTTATAGATTTGGTGATTGATTATAGATAAGATCATAGCTAACTCCAAGATTATTGGTATTAATATGGTTATTGAATGTAGGTAAAATGTAAATGGAACCAACATTAATGGTAAGGTTGTGAACTATCATAATATGGAGTGTATGAGTACGCAACATAAAAGTAGCTCCTACCAAATCTAAAGTTATTTGATCATTATCTAGTCACATTTTAAAATTAATTTAACTATGATTTTTATTTGAAATGGATTTAGAGGACTTTTGGGTTATGATGTTCTTTACTATGAAAATCTTGTGGACCAAAACCTTATTCAATCATGTTAAGATAATTCTATCTTAAGTATTCTTAACATTGAAGTTTGGTGAATTGTTCCAACAAGAGTTCATCAAGTTATATGTTATATGTTATATTTTTTATTTTCATGATAAATTTCTACCTAAAATGTCACCTCATATTTCTCTATATATGAGTGTCTATAATTCATCTACAAATTTTGTAACTAAATATTCATTATAAGTAATCATAAAATTTATCTCTATATTTAGTTTTGACTATAAAGATTGAGAATAGGAAGAAATAATAAGTTAGTTGTATATTCATATTATTATTCTTTGAACACAATAACAATAGCAGAAGTGGTGGTATTATAATAAATATAAATAATAAAATAAGTATATGTTTATATAGAACTCCTAACATATATTTATAATATATTTTATTGATATCAAAGGAGATAGATTTATAGAAATAGATAGTGTAAAGAAGAACACATAGAGAAAATCATATGTGTGTAGCAATTCCATGTGAATATGAAGAAGAATTGGTAGATGTGGCAACAAATTTTATAATCTCTTGTGTATGTTTGTTTGTTCTATTTTATATGCACACTTTATGTCTCGAGTAGTATTTTGGTTTTTGAAAAGATAGTTTGTTTTAGTAAAAATATATATCATTTTGGAAAAATAGGGAAGTTAAAAATAAGACAAAATAGGGGATTCATGTAGTTTATTTTTCTATCAAGTTGGTGTTAGCTCAAGGTTGTAATTTTTTTTATTTTAGCTTAGTCATGGATGAAATGGGTAGCAGTCTCATTCAATCTCAAATTCCTTGCTTCAATGAGAAGAACTATGAATTTTGGAGCATCAAAATTAAGACTCTATTTATATCTCATCATGTGTGGGATTTTTTTGAAAATATGTTTCTTGAAATAGCTAACTAGGAAACATATAATGCATTCAAATAGGTAGAGAAATATTTGTTGAGAGAAAATGAAAAGAAGGATGTAAAATCCTTATTCTTCATTCAATAGGCCATGGACAAATCCATCTTCCCCAAAGTTTGTGAGAACCAAATATCAAAAATAGTGAAATATATTATAAAAATATGCCAACATACAAGGTTAAAATAACTAAGTTGCAAATGATTAGGAGAAATTTTAAAAATTTAGATTTAAAAGATTTAAATTTTATAGATGTATTTTTTATCCATGCGATACATGTAGTAAATCAAAGCAAATATCATGGTGAGGAACTAAGGTTAAAGGGTAGTGGGAAATTTTTTAGAATCATGACTATGTTTAATTCTTTGAAATAGAAATAGAAGGGTCAAAATACTTGACATATTTATACTTTGATGAGATGATGGGATCTCTACAAACCCATTAGAAAGAGGCTAAATAGAACAACTACTTCTACCTTGAACATATTTGTAGATTAAAGTAATCAATCAATATAAATAAATAAAGATAGATATAAACCTTTAATACATATATAGGGATATTTTTCAAGAGGTAATGGCACCACTCAACTAACTATGCCAAAAACTAGTCAATATTATTGATTACATTTACAACTTAGTGGTGGTAGGTTGCGTTGTTAAAATCAACTCATATAGCCTTAGGGAAAATAGAATGACTTTTTATGCATGGAATCCTACATCTATTCAACCTAACCACTATGGATTATCACTCAAAATAAAAAACGCATGCATACAAGCATATGCAAGGATATAAAGGTCTACATGTAAACCACTCACACACACATATCAACACAAAATTTTAGGTAAGAAGCATGTAAGGAATAGAAACCCCAAATCACACATGCATCAACATAATAAGAGAATCCTACCTTAAAAAATTTATTATTTATTTTATTAACTAGATATACCTTTCAATTACATGTATATTGACTAGAAAAATATAGAGTTTTAGTAAGAGATTAACCAACTTCCTCTATTTTATCTTTGGTGTTCCCTTGTTCTTTTTAGTCCTACATAAAATACCATAACATTATAGCTTGTGGTGATCCACCTTTGGTCTGTATCCCTCTTTGATTCTCCAACTTCACATTAAACCCTTCTTAGTTACTTTCATGTTGGATCCTTATTTCTTGGCATGTGTGGAAAAGCCAAACTTTTACGAAATTGATAGCCTCCTTCCTCTTTGTTTATTTCAACCTTTCAATCTCTAACTTATTTTTACACTTTTTTTTTTATCATACTACCTTCTTCCCTCTCTTTTGGTAACTTCTACTTCAAAACCACTCCCTAATTAGGTGTTTTACTTGCTTCCTAATTTTGCGCATAAAAATTATTCCATAAATTCTAAAAATAATTAAATCAAACTCAAAATCCCACCCAAATTCCTTCTCAAACCCATCTTCATTTATTATTTTTCATAAATTTAGTTGGGATGTGTTGGTCAAGTGGTTTTTTCATCCTAAAAATTCAAAATAATTTTAAATAAAAAATAAAAAATAAAAAGGTAACAAAAGTAAAAAACAATAAACATTATTGGGTAATTTAAATATAATTCCCTTGCATTAAAATCCCAAGGTAATAAAAATTTGAGCCCCTTCTTATCATCCAAGATTATATGATTATAACTCTTATACTATGATGCTACAAATGAACTTGTAATTAAATATATTTCATCATTTCTTCCACTTATATGTCTTTCACACAAGCCACTTCTCCTCTTCATTCTCCTTCCCAATGTGGAATTAAACCTCCTTCATATACCTATCTTATCTATTATTCAAGTGGTTAGCCTAAATCACTTAGTTATCCTTGCAAAATAAATTATCTTCAATGGGACATGAGCGAATAAAATTTTATTTTTGTTATCCAAGTATATGAAATGACTACAAAAACATTGCTTGATGGATAATTTTCTTGCAAGTACCAAGCATTTTCTTCACTTATAAATAATCCCTCCTTTTGATGCAGCCTTATAAACACCTATATATCTTATAAATTCACATTAATTATTTTTTTAAATCACTCAACAACTCAATTTCTCTTGTTGTAGTAGTACTTTCACCAAGAATTGCAGCCTCATAAAATATTTCTAGGGACACACTTTGTTTTTCTTTAACTCTATTTTTTACTTCTTTTTTATGCATTTCTCCCTTACATATTCATTTAGTATTATGTACTACAACTCTTGATCCTTGGGTGAAAAGTCATTTTATAGACTCAATTATGTATGAATAAAAACTCCACCAACCCATCCATTAGTTTCCTCTCACCAATATATCCATCTAGCTCAATTGGTAAATTACCCATTTCTCATCACCAATGTCTACTATGGTACATTGCCTATTGATGTTATCTAAGTTGGGCACCCTTTGTCTAGTTTGTACCTCTTAATTTGCTATCATCTCATTTTACTCCTCATAGTCTTCTTCCTCTAATAAATTTGCCACACTAGAGGATTGATTGTTATCATCATCTATTATACCTACTTGGAGGATCTTTCTACTATCATGTAGACTACTCTAATGTGAAAAATTTTAGAGACACTAATCTCAACATATACATCAACACATTTAGTTCCCTTTGCCACATATACTTACAAAATGTCGAAAGTTATAGTACATTATTGCTAGAAACCTCACATTTAGGTTCTTCTACTATGTATCTACTTGTAGCTCCTTGGTGATCATCTATACAACACAGTCACTCCCATGTTGGTTTATCTCAAGAATTTCTTGTCTACCAACAATAACATTCTTGAGTTATTTCTTACCTCCTCTTTGATAATCACCAACAGAACTAGGGTATTCATTCTCCCATTCTTCAACAAGGAATACATGTCCATTCTACCATCATGGATATCTCTTTGGTCATATTATCATAGCCTTCCCAAAAGTATTTGGAACACATCATCTTCATTACATTGCACCACACCTTTTCTTCACAAGTGTTGATCTAAAATCTCACTAAATACTATTGGCTTACCAATATTTATGATTAAATTTGTAAATAAGAAACTTGGTATGGAATATGATATTATAATTTTCTCAACCATAACTTATTTACCATTTTAGAAGAAACTAAATTATTTATGATGCCACTATCAATTACAACTTTACAACACTTCCCTCTTGCCTCACACATGGTCCTAAATAGGATCCTTTACTACATGGGCTCATCCTTAATTATGTATTTCAACATCATACTATTCATCATGAGTTCATCTTCATTCTTTTATTCCTCTATGTATTTTGATAAAGTATTATTTCTTGCATTTTCCTAAGTAACATAACTTTGGGATTCACTTTGTCTACCAATATATTGCTACATTTGTGTATATTAAATCACTTTATTCCCTACTTATATACACTTGTAGCATTCTCCCATGAAACATCTATGTCTCATTTGATTGAATCTACCTTCTTTGCTTGTTGAGCATACTTTCTCTCATGATTCATAGCTGTTTTATTATTGTAATTAGTTTTGTACCCTTCATCTTCTATTGGTTTTCTGTATTTTCTTTTCATCAATTTTAGTAGGTTATTTTTCTCAAGCAAGTCTTCTTTTATAGCTAGTTGAGCATTGTTATCTCCTTGATATTTTATCCTTGGCCTTTAATACATATCGGTAGACCTGAAATCAATAGTGTGTAGTCTTATCATACTTCAATAATCTTGTACGTTCAACATTATGTTGTTAACATACCATGCTACCTCCTTATACTCCAACTCTCAATGACCTGACCTAATAAACGTTTAATATGTGGGCTACTTCTTTCTTGGAACTTGTGTGGATAAAACTTTTTTTTTAAATGATCTCACATTTCTGGAAAATTTAAATGTGATGACCCTACATCAAGAGGAGGAAGAACAATAATATTTCATGAGGTTAAAATACCAACTACAAACATAAACTTTTATACTACAAGTGGAAGAGGTAGAGATAGCATCCATACTTTCTCTCATGGTTAGAGGTATCATAAATCCCAAGTTCAATGACATTACTACAAAAATTTGGAAATTATGTGGATGAGTGTAGGAAGAAACAATTTGATATGAGAAAACAAAATGTAAACTTTTGTAGAGAAAAATAGACAAAATAAAATAGTGGTGATATGTTTATTACTATTAGTGATCCAAATTTGCACCCCTTATGCCAAGTTTTGAAAGAACTCAACAAATTTGGATGTAACATGAGACTGCTTTCAAGTTGTGGGTATCTTATTGTGAAAGCAGACCTCCAGATTATAGGCTTGCTCCCATTTTGATGGTGTCACCTAAACTATTCCTTTCTAGGAAAAGGGGAGAAAGAAACATGAAAAGAAAACTAAACCCCTATGGTGATGTGCCTAATGATTTCTTAGACCTATACAGTTGTTTTAACACACAATCTCATCAAAAGCTCAGCTTAAATTAACACAACTCTAATATTTTAACTTTATCAATTCATAAGTATTTTGTAAGGAGGTTTGGTTCTCTTGACATTTCTGAAGGAAAGGAAATATTTCACAACTAAAAGACTATTTGAGCCACCAAAAAGCTTACAACCTGCACCAATATATATTTATCCTACCTAAAGGTGCTAAAATGAGACAAATATTGAAGGGTTACCAAAAATCACAAGAGCATTCATCAATCACCACATTGCATACAATGAGATAGCTTCAAAGAAGGTAAAAACTGAATTTCATTAATAAAATGGTGTCACATGCCGCTATACATGTACGATATTCACAATGCTATCCTCTCGAAAAAAAGCTCCAAAGTAAGCTACACAATGCCCTACAAAAAGAAAGAAAGAACTCCCTCAAAACTTGAGCGAAGATACTTAAGCAATTTTGAAACCAATTGCCCACACACGTGGGTAAGTGCACCAAGATGGTTCCCAAAAAGGGGGCTTAAGTGGCCACTTTTTTTCTGAAATCAGGAAATACTGACCTTGGACATGAAATTGAGGATAGTTACACTCAAAATTTAGAGATGGAACAAAAACAAGGATCGAAGTGCTCCGAGTCAACTTGGTAAACTACTAATTTATTTTGAAAATGGTTGAGATTAAGGGGTTCAAAAGAGGGACGTACACAAATTGGTGCTATTTTTGTCAGAAAAACATAACATAGCAACTCTTGTACGACCCGAGCACGGTGAAATTTTTTGTAGTATTTTTAAAATCGCTTACATTTAAAAAAGTTAGCTAACAGTATCTAGTTGATTCACAATTTTTCTGATATTTTTTTAATGAACATTTGATTTTTAATAATTTTCTAGGTGGGCACTTCCTAAAAAGCAAAATTTTGGCCATGCTCCCCTACAAATTTTGGAAAGTAATAGATTTTTTTTTAATTTATTTTTTAAAATTTGTAGAATAGAGTCTAGTTT
>VDFB02101912.1:0-15392 GCA_007258455.2 Sequoia sempervirens | reverse complement strand
CAAAATAAATTGCACAAGATTTAGACTAGGAACCTTGTGTTTTATCCAAAGCTTGCAAGCTTCAACAATGGAGTCCTTCCCTTTTCCTTTCCAATTTTGCTTCACCCAAAATCCTCAATCCTCCTTTCTTCAATTTCTTCCAAGAATTCTTATGCAAGTTTGCTCTCCACAATTTCCAAATTATGAAAAAGATCATTCAAAAAGAAAAATTTTCTTTTCCTTATGCAATCCTTCCCTAAATTTGTCAAAGCCCTAAAATGGACTCACCCAACCACATTTATTGCTAAATTAGATATTTTCATTTTTTTTTTGAAATTTAGTAAAACAATTTCATTTTCCAAATTCATTTGCAACAATTTTCTTTTAAATAAAAATTACATTTGCAACCCAAAAAGGTAATTAAATTTATTTAACCAAATGAATTTGACAATTCACAAATAAGATTATTTTCAACTTTTATTTCTAAAAGCAAAATATAAAACTTAATTCTAATTTTTTTGATTTAATCCAACATCCAAAGATGCCAACCCAACCAATTTGATTTAATTTTTTTTTTTTCTTATTAATTTAATTAGTCAATAAAATAATCTTATTCAAAATTAGATTATTTTATTAATTAAATTAAATTAATTAATTAATCACTAACTTCCCAACATTGCAATAAGACAAAAAAATAATCATTTATAAATTTCCAAAGCCATTTAACCCCTTTTTAACTTGCAATTTTAAATATAAAGACAAAGGGGAAACTATCAACATAAACACTGAACCCAACTAAGACCGACGACACATTATGGCTAGGGTGATGGTTTGACACAGAAACCCAAGTTACTATCGCCCAATCGATACCGTTGGTCAAGGGACACACTCAGACCTGTGAAACCAGGTGGAGTCGATGTCCTGTACCTGCATCCTGCACACAATACAAGTGTCGAAACAAGCATATGATATATATATTAAAACACACCGTGAAGAGGAAATCACGGAATCCCAGGGCACTCGCATGCGAGTGATGTGATCCCGTTCCCTTCACCAATACAATATCACTAACCGACGCATCTAATCATTCATGATTTAATCAAACATAAAGCATTAATAATTCATATACATGCTAATTTAATCCATAACATGAAATAATAATAACATCTGAATAAAGTACCATCACATCAAAACATAATGTTTACATCGCTTAACAGATAGCGGTTAAAATAACTAAGTTCCACAACCAAAGTGGTAACAAAATAAGCATACATAGAGAAATATTGTTCGATCAAAAGAGCAAAATGGAGGCGTTACATTGAATAAGCAGGGTGTCTCTCTTTTTTGTAGTAGAGTATGAGGTCATGGTTTGGCTCTACATTATGTTGTTGGTGGTATACGGCTGCTACTCCAAGTATTGACTTATTTTGGTATGTTCGGGCGATGTGTATGGTTGGTTGAATCTCAGGTCTCTATGGTCTATGTCGAGTGGGTGGGGGTAGTATTTTGGTCTATAGTTTTGACCCAAGATGGCACTTGAAATTGTACTAGGGTCTATATGCTTGGGTCTCTCTCAAATCTGCCATGGTGGAACATTGTAAGCTCTTTTTTGCAATCAATATAATTACAGTTTGTGTACCAATATATATATATATATATATATTATATTATATATTAATTATATAATATAATATATATAAATCATATATTATATAAAAATATAATATATGTTGTATATTGTATATTATATATTATATCATATTAGTATATATAATATAATATTATTATATATTATAATAATATTATATATTAATATATATTTTTAATAGTAGAGGAAAGGAATATCAAAATGGATATTTGTTTCCTTTTATCTGATTTTTTAGAAAAACTGTCAGGTTCATCCCTTAGACGACACAGTATTATATATATGAGTTCTATTAAATATAAAGTATAATTTATAATATATATTATAAATCATTCATTTATAATATATACAATATATATTAAAATACATAATATTATAATACATAATATAGGGTGAAGCCACAATAGTGGTTTACAATTGAAGTGAGGAAGGAAAACTCACAGAAAATGAATGCATGGCAAAAAAATTGATTTTAGGGGTTCGTACGAACCTATATAATATATATATTATAATATTATTTATGAACTATTAAGTATAAACTATAATTTATAATATATTATAATAATATTATATATATTAACATATTATATTATATATATTATATATATATATATATTAATTATATATAAAAATATGGTATATATTAATATATTTTTTTATATAATTTCAATAGAACAAATATTCGTTATAGATGAATAACCATTATGAATGCATATTCATCTGAGATAGATATCCATTTTTAATGGATATTCATTTAGCTTTGGTTCTTACCATGGCAGCATGTATGTTTTACTCGACCCTAGTGAAATTCAAAGTGAAATTTTACATTTATGGGCAAATGAAAAATGTCTTTTTGTCATATCACCACTTTTTGGACCCCCATGATCCTGCACAGACCCGTATGACACTTTACCTAGCCATCATCATAACCATGGATTTCCCTATGTGATGATGAACAAGATGAATCCCAAACAATTCTTGATGTTCCAAACCACAATGTGTTACTTGTAGGAGATACAAACATACCAATGGACCCATGTAATGAGGAGAAGGTGCTTCAAATTAGAAAATGTCTTGATGATGATGAACAAGAAGATCATGCAACATTGTTACATGACTTTCTGAAAATCTTTACTTGGATTTATTTGGATATGTCGGGTATTGATCCTAAGATAGTCATGCATAATATTGTTCTCAAAAATGATGCTAAACCCATGAGACAAAAAGTACGCAAGATGAGTCCTAAGGTGGTGTTATCGGTTAAGGCTAAGATTAAAAAAAAAATACAAGCTAGTTTCATCCACCCTATTGATTATTCACCTTGGATATCTAATATTGTTGTAGTGGAAAAACTTGGTAATCGTATTCGAATGTGTATGGATTTTTATTATCTTAACAAAGAATCTTTAAAGGATGATTTTCCCCTTCCAAACATTGATATGATAGTGGATTCAACTATGGGACATGCTCTATTTTTATTTATGGATGGTTTTTAAGGATACAATCAAATTTTTATCAACCCTCGAGATTAATATAAAACAACATTCACTACACCTTGGGGAACATTTTGTTGGTTAGTTATGCTTTTTGGATTGAAAAATGCTAGAGCAACATATCAATGAGCTATGACACTAATATTTTATTATTTCATACACAACATTTTGGAAGATTATGTCAATGATATCTTGGATAAATCTATAACATGATGAGATCATGCTAAAATCCTTCATCAAATATTTGAAATAATTCATAAATACAACATGAGATTGAACCCAAAAAAAATGTGAGTTTGGTGTGGATAGTGGAAAAATATTGGGATTTATAGTGTCTCATAGAGGTATTGAGATGGAAACAAAAAAGATCGATTCCATAATAAACATGCCACCTCCTAAGAATATTTCACAACTTACAAGGAAATATTCAAGCTATTTGTTGTTTGTTACATCATTAGCAGATCAAACTCTTCCCTTTACCTAGCTCCTTAAGAAAGAATCAAAATTCAAATGGAATGAAGATTTTCAAAAATCCTTCAAAGAATTGAAACAATACTTAGCTAATCCTCTCATTTTATGACTGTCCACACCAAGAAAACCCTTTATTATTTATATTTTGGCTTCAGCCCATGCCCTTGTTGTGTTATTGGTACAACAAGATGAGAATGGTAAGGAATGTCTTGTTTATTACATCAATCGAACATTAATTTATTATGAAACTCATTATTCAACTATAGAAAAATAATGTTTGGCTCTTGTGTTTGCTACCAACAATTTGAGACAATATTTTTTAAATGTGAAAGTGCATGTTGTTACAAAATTTGATCCTTTAAAACACCTCTTTGCCAAAACTGATTTTTCAGGACGTCTAGCTAAGTGGGTTATGTTGTTAACTAAGTTTGACCTTAAATTTGTTTCTCAAAAAGAAATAAAAGGGAAAGCATTATCCAACCATTTAGTTAAGACTCCTTCACCATTAGCATTACCAAATCAAGGCTCATTTCCTAATGAAAGTGTGTTAAACATAGACGATAATGAAACATGGGAATTATATTTTGATGGTTATAAGTGTCAAACTAGCTCAGGTGTTGGAGTTATATTAATATCTACCTCGAGGAATCCAATTCCCCTATCTTACTATCTAAATTTCCTATGTACAAACAACATTGCAGAGTATGAGGCCCTTATCACTAGATTACACATGGCCTTGTCTTTAGATGTTCAACACATTCGTATATTTGGTAATTCTAAATTATTCATTGAGAAAATTAATGGGTCCTATCAAGAAAAACACAATTATTCATCTCAGTATCGAGACCTCATGTTGATGATATTAGAGCATTTCACATCATGCACTATTGATAATGTTCTACAAAAGGATAATCGACATGCAAATGCAATGGAAAGTGTCACTTCAATTGTCTCTCTAGATGATTCTTCCTCGGACTTCACATTTTTTATTCACACCCTACATCACCATCAATAAATGGAAACATTACGGATATAGTGATTTCCAACATTGAAATTTCTAATGAATGGTATGCACTAATATTTAATTATTTAAAAGATGTTATTTTTCCTAAACCAACCACTAAGAACACTAGAGCTCGTATCTGGAAGCTTGTGACTCATTACATAATCCTAGTTGACATGTTAAATAGGTGATAATTCATTTCTCTTCTCCTTAGATGTCTTAAAGAATATGAAATCCTTGTGGCCCTTCAGGAAGCTCATGTGGGTGTTTGTGGGGAAGCATTTTGGAGGAAGAACATTAGTTCAAAAGTTATTTTTTATTAGATATTATTAGAAAAATATGGAACAAGACTATTTTGATAATTTTAATAAATGTCCTAAATGTTAACATAACAATTTGCTTCATGCTCCCGCCTCTAAACTTTGTGCCCAAGTTGTTATTTGGTGATTTTTGGTTTGAGGCTTGGATTTCATTGGAAAGATCTCTCCTCCCTTATCTATAGGACATACATTTATAATCACTACTATAGATTATTTCATAAAATGGGTAGAGGTGGTCCCTTTGTATTCCATGACTGTTGATGTAATTTTGTCATTTTATCTTAGAAATTATTATTGCTCGATTTGGTCTTCCTTCAACCCTAGTTACAAATAATGGTACATTATTTAAGAATAAGGGTAAACCTGCAAAAGTGGTTTACAATTCCAATGAGGAAGGAAAAGTTGCAAAAAATTACCCCATGCAAAAAAAATAGTTTTTGGGGATTGAAACGAACTTTTGGTTCGAGCGAACTCAAAGGGGGTTCACTAGAACCCCCGTTCGAGTGAACCCATTAAATGTTGGTCCCCACATCAAAAAAACGAGCAAAGAAATGGGTTCGGGCCAAACCTCAACCCTGGTTTGAGCTAACCTCCTTTTCCCAATCTTCTCACCCTCTAGCACCAAAAAGCTCCAAAAATTTTCCCTTCAAAGCTCGGTTGAGGATGAAAATGGAGGAGACTTCACATATCCAACTCTGATGGTAGTCCTTGGAAAAAGCCTATCCAACGAATATAATTTTAATATGTTTTAGTTTTATTATAAGGTATTTATTTTTTTAGTTTTATTAAACATAGGTTTTTCACCAAAAATCAAGCTCTATGTTTTGCACATGTGGAAAAATAGCAGATTAAAAAAAAAAAATTGAAAAATATGAGTCCACCAAATATTCAAGTCCTTGATCCAGCAAAAAAAAAATTGATACATACAAAAAAAGTTACATTGTATACGGTCCACCTATGTCTAAATTGTAATTGGTTTGACTTTGAAACTTGATTAAGGAAAAAATACTCAATAAAACACTATGAAACCAATTGGAGGCACTAGATATCATAGTTACAAATCTAAATTCGAAAAAAAATAGAATTTTATCCTTCATGGAAAAAAAGTTATGTTGTATACGGTGAGTGTCACTCCTTAAAAATGGTGTTTACTGAAAAAAACTAGTTTTCGAAGGAGATGGAAAAAGAAGTGCAATCCAATTCCAAAAAAAATTAAAAATATATTTAGAATATACAAACAAAATTTCACAAATCAATAGTTTGCATCATCTTCAAATTCCTCACGGTTTAGCCGCTATAGGTGCCCGAAAGTGAAGATTTTGTTAGAAAATATTATTTCAATGTCCAGTTTGGCAAAAAATTGTAAACCAGTATTGTGGGATCACACATAAGGAAGTGAAGAAATTTTTGGAAAGATTTGACATTCAACATTATTTCTCTACACCATACTATCCACAATCTAATGGTCAAGCATAAGCAATGAACAAAACAATTAAACAAATCTTGCTAAAAATAGTTAATAAGTATAATAAGTACTTACATACTCAACTCTTTTATGCATTATGGGCTTATCACATAAGTGTTCATACGGCTATAAGAAACACACCACACAACCTTTTTTATGGTGCAAACATAATAGTTCCCTTAGAGAACTATAAATTCCTTCTTAGAGAATCTCTCTTAGTGGCCTTATTGATGATAACACTTATAGGGAAAAACGATTACAATAACTTGAAATACTCGAAGAACAATGCATAAATGCTCCCAAACATATTCAAGCTTATTCCAAAAGCATGCAATGCAAGTACAATGATAATGTCATTCCTTGTTCATTCAATAAAGAAGAGATGGTGTTATATGAAAATCAATGCAATGTAAATGTGATGCCAAATGAAAAAGAAAAGTTTAAACCAAATTGGTTAGGACCTTATATCATTGACTAAGACTATGGATCTAAAGTGTATAATCTTAAGGCAATAGATGGTACACCTCTCAAAGAACCTATTAATGCTACATATTTGTATAGATTTTACAATTAGCAATATTTTTGAATAGTATGTATGTTAAATCATGTTGTTAGATTAAGTAGATAGTTTCTATTTTATCTCACATTGCTTCATTCTTGACAAACACATGTACGTCTTGAATCCTTATGAGTAATTTTTCATTTATTTGGATTATTAATTTATGCATTCTATTTGACAATCATGTGTGAGTTATGTTAAATTATATCATTACATGCATTTAATTTTAGATTAGATCATAAAGGCATCTAGTTTAACATGACAAAAATAAATAAAATTATACCATATAAGTAGACATGAGTGTTTAATTGGATCACTCCATCACATGGCAATTACATCATGGAAGAATTTACTAAATAATCTTATTCAGATTGTTTAATAGATCACATTGAAATCTAATCTAATAAACATAGAAATGCATAATACATAGAAATAAAAATATTCTCATGTATATATATATCTCATCATGTTTATGTACATCATAGTCACCATGGTAAAAAAAAAATGTGGTGTATCACAACAAAATACATCATCATATTCTAAGTAAGCTTGTGGATACTAGACTCCTTACAGCCTGGTGGTGGTGCTCATCATGAGATGAAATATTAGGAATAGCTCCTAGAGCTAATATACTCTCATAGGCCCCATAGCTCACCTAGTGTTGTAGCCTTGTGTATGAGTGTTAAAGTGTACTCCTGCTTGAATCGATCTCTCTCTACTTGCACCATGCTAAGTTCCTCCCATAGGGAGGCCTGTGTCTTACTCTCAGTCGAGATCTGAGTGGCTCTTAGCTCCTCATGTGCAACTCTAAGCTCCTCATGTGCAATTCTTAACCCTTCATATGCACCTCTCACATCCTCATAAGTTTTCCTCCATCGTGACATGAGCTCAAAAAGGATTGAATGGTGCCCCACACTCAGTGATAGCCTATGCTCAGTTCATGTGGACTAGTGTGGGAGCATGTCTAGAACTATATCTTCCACAACTCAACTAAAAAATTTGAGCCAATCACGTGTACCAACTATAACAAAGAAGACATAAATACATCAAAAAAGGGCATAATATATATAAACATGACTAAACCAATAAAATAAATTCAAAATTAACACATCACATCACCTGGATCACCAACTCACCAATCAAGATCTTGGTAGGACACAATGGTGTCTGCACTGGGACTCCCCTAAGAGGCTGGTGGCATGGTGGGAGTTGTGTGGCTACTCTTTCCATGCTCATAGGTCTATGGTCTCACTAGGAGTAGTAGAGTGTGATCGTGAGGTGTGAGGGAGAGATGTAGGTCTCTCATCAAGGGAATCTCTAGCCTCTATGCACTCCTTGAGATCTCCCACTCCTAGAAGTTGATCCTCCTCTGCATCATCATGATCACTAGCATCTCCATTGATATCCTCATCATCCCTCTCTATGTGATCCTATCAATAATGTGGCCAAGGCTCAAGATCACCTATAGGATGGCCAATAGGGAAGACAAGATTGGGTTGTGTGGTCTTCCACCACCTATCATATGTAAATGTAGCATGCCAACATTGAATCCTTGTCAAATGTCAGACATGCATCTCACTCCTCATCCTCTGAGTTTCTCGAGGTGACATTTACGATGGTGGGATGAGGTATGTCCTATGGCCTAACTCCATTACATGTGAATCTTAGGTATGTAGGTCAAATGCTAGGCACTATTTGAGGTTGGTCAAACTGTCTCATCGCATGATCATAATAGAATTACATGATGATATGGTCATATTGACCAACAAACAATCTATCTCATTGCATTTTGGCTAGCTACCATGCTAGACTTGGCCACTCCTAAAGGGTCTTGTACGGCCTCCAAATAATATTATCATTATCTAGCCGATTCAAGGTGATTCTCTAATATAACAAGTCTTTGCACTGCCAAGGCCACTCGAGGGTATAAAAAATACTTGTGGGCATGTCCATGGGGTTTCCATGGGATATATGGCTGGTCTCATGTAAGTAATGTGCTAGAAGGCCCACACCTAAAGAAGCATACAAAGTGTAATACTATTGGCCTCCTGATAAATGAAGTGAACAAGATCATAGAAAAGATGTGCTAACATACTTCATCCCCATGAAAATTCTTCCTAATCATCTTCCATCACATGTATAGTGTGTACCATGCCTCCTTCTAGGTGTGTGCCTCGTCCATCAAGCATTAGGGCTAGTGTGATAGTGACAATCATGATACATTGTTCATCAATGGCACATTAGTTCCCAAATGTAGAAGCCACATCAACTGAATATGACCCATTGGATCACAACCTATTGGATAGATGATACAATAGAACTGATCTCTCATGATCTCTCGAGGGGTCAGAAAATCATCAAGGTGCACAATCTTGCCTTGTACTAGTAGCCTAAATATGTGATGAACATCCTCAAGAGTGACTATGATCTCCCTCGTCAGAAGATAGAAGGTGGAGGAATTTGTGTCCCATCACTCAACAAGTCTCATCAACATAGCATCATGATACTGCATGTGTGGCATGATGAATACCTAGTATAATCCAACAACAACGTAGGTGTTATTACACCTCAATCAAGAGTCTTGTGGCCTTCCCTCAAAGAAAGGAAAACAATTTTCCTCCAATACGTTCGTGTGCATGGTGAGGTGTGTAAAAATCAAAAGGAATCATCAGTTGTGCATTGAAATCATCAATCAATCAACTCTTAAGAATAAAAATTCTAAATCTGGATAGTGGTGCCATTGTTAGACAAGGTGCCAATGTGGGATAGGGGGACCATTCTTGGATAGGGTCGCCCAAATAGGATAATTGCACCATAAATAGACATTGGCACCAAAAATTTTAGAAAAAATCCTAAAAATAACATAAAATGATGAAATAAATTACAAGGAATCTAAAAAATCCACTTACCTATGCTACCACCACACCTCGTGAAACGTCCACTCGTAGAATATCGAGCCTCGGGGGCTAATATGGTCATCATCTTCGTTTCCTCGCTCCTTGGGTTAATGGTAACACTCTCTATATCTTCAAACAACAAAAGTGAAAATGAATGTCAAAAAGGTAATTTTTTTATAACTTATATTCAAATTTAGTAGTATATTTTCATATCACATCTCATTCAATTCAACATATAGCTAGAGCTAGAGAGAACTCCTATTTCAATATCATCAATTATGTGGGAGTTGTAGTTTCATTCTTCTTCATAGTATATCATTATTGATAGTAGGTGGTATGATTCTCATGACCCTATTGTAAGTATTTCCATCAACAATATTAACAATTGAATGCAGTTAGATTGCTACCCTGATTCCACCTCCATAAAGTAAGCGAAATTAGGGGGCATACATATACCCTTAAATCTCATCCTCAAAAATTTTGGGATTAACACATTTTTTTGTAGGTACAAGATGACCCTTTAATGTCTAATGATTAATTTTATAGGATGTGATTCCTTATGTTGTTTTGTAGATGAACTGCAAATTTTCATGGGAAGGTGTCTCTCTTGCACTTCTAGGGTTTTTCACCTAAAAGGAGAAAGGTGTCCCACAAACACTTGGGGGTTCACTCACAATTAGTGCAAGAATGGATGAAAATATGCCTAAATGTAATTATCTAAATGTTGAAGAATGATAAAAGAGATGAATTATTAATGCAAAACTAAGGAAATGCACTTTGTCTAAAAACACGATGTGATATGCAGAAAGATAGATTGAATGCAAGATAAAACAAAACAAAGATGCTAAACAGAAAAAGTGCACCTTGGAAACTGATGAAGGATAGAATGAAGACTGCAGATGTCACTAAAATTCTAAAAAATCTAATATTCTAGCCAACTAGGACACTTACGCCAAGCTAGATGACTTAATCCTAGATCTGGTAAAATTATTTTAAAGCCCGTTTCAACCAAATGGGTATCCAAATCTAAAAAAAATCCTAAAAAACATATGCAATGGGAATAAGTTGCTACTATTGGTGACTTAGTCCACTCTAGCTTTTCTAAAAATCTACAAGTGGAAATGGAAGCCTACAGTCTGCACTCTATTTTCTGATGGAAATCTAGATCCGATTATGTGAAAACACCTATAAAACATAATATAATTTGATTTCTATTGGGGGGTTTTCCTCAGTCAAACCCCTAGTTGGTATTTAGACCATGAAAGAACTGATAAAATATGCATAAAACCCTAGCCCTAAGTGTGTCTAAGACTAGGAAATTTGAAGTAAGATGCAACCCTATTCTAATGTGTAAGAACAAGATGCATAAATGGAACTAAAATAATGCAAGACTCATTCTAAGAGACTCTAAATAATATTATAAATGAATCCTAATGACATGCAAACCTTCGTTAGGCTGAAGATAGAGAGAAAATGGAAGATGGAATCACTTTGAAAACAAGTCTTTAGGCTTGATTTGATGGCTAGTTGCATCTTGTCAACCTAGATTTCTCCATGATTCTCCAGAGGCATCCATGATCAACCCTTTTAAATGTGAGATCTTGAACAACAAGTGAGCTTGAAGACCTAAAAAACCCTAACTTGTTGCCCTAAAGCTTCAACTTTGTTGTCTAATAGACTAATAAATCTTCTTGTGGAAGATATTCAATACTTGACTTTTGAATTTGCTTGTTAAAAATGACTAGATGATGTGAAAAATAACCTAAAAACTTATATTTATAGGCATCAAGACCTAATTGTTTGTTATTTAGACCTAAGAGGCTGACATCCATCAGAAATTTGAACTAAGTCGGTGATTTTCCTGCTCAAAAGTGAAAAATCCCCCAAAAGGGACTAAGTCACCACCCTGGGCAACTTAGTCCCACCAGAGATTTTTAAGGTGGGTTTTCCAGACTTTGAGTAATTTGAATGTTGTTTGTAAGTATTTTTATGATTCACGGGTGGAATAAGCCTCAAGGTCCAAAATAATGACTCTTAGGGTCCTATAAATGGTAAATTTAAGGAATAATTGATGCAAGGATGCCAAAATAGGTCCAAATTAGGCATGAAATTGCCTCTTTCTTCAAGAGTATACAATTTTTGGCAACACATTTAGCCCCCACTTTAGTGCCCATATGACTCTAAGTGCATATGCAAGCTAAAGGACTCTAAACAATGCACCTTACTTCATAAAAGGATATTCATTCAGATGAGGGGAGAATGAAGCCCCCAGTGTAGTTATCTGCAAAAATCACAACATTAGGAACCGCATCTTGCAACACATATTTTTTAGTTTTCCAAAAATCCTCCTATGCAACTTCTAGAAATCAAATTCGAGGGTAGATGTATCCCCCCCTTGATTCCACTTGTTTTATGAAGGTGGAATCAAGGTAGCAATCTAGCCGCAACGAATAGGTCCAATCACATTATAGGGCATTTCCAAGTACCATGCCACATAATGAGAGATGATTGATGATGTCGAGGAGGAAATCACAATTCCAACACAACAAACGACATCAAAAACAAAGTTCACTAGCACTCGTTAAGTTGATTTGAGTAAAAATCACTTTTTAACCCTAATGGAGTAAAAATCCTAAGTTTAATCATAAAAGCTAAAAAGGGTTAAAAGGTGAAGTGAATTTCCACTTACATTGTCATTTTACTTTTGTGTAGCTTGAGAGTGACAAGAGAAGAGTAAAAAATGTTGAGTAGACAGGGTTACGAGCCTGCAAGATTGGATGTACTATGAGAGCAAGTGGCGCACGGCGAGCATCATCACAAGGTGGGTCGATTCTGCTACTTTTGCTTAGTGTTTATGGAGGAATTTAATGATGTTTAATGTATTTATAGGTTAATTTAGGATCTCATAAAAAAAATTCAAAGTGTCCCCTTTTTTTGCGAAGTGTCTCATTTGTTCGCAAAGTGTCCCTTTTGTTTGCAAAGTGTCTCGTTTCTTCGCAAAGTGTCCCATTTCTTCGTGAAGTGTCTCGTTTCTTCGCAAAGTGTCCCAAAAGGGTTCTAAAGTTTCTATGGCCTTTAGGAAAGCACACTACAACAAATTTAGTACATTTGCATGATGAATAATGTAAAAATTAAAGATGTTAAATTGTTTCTATAGCATATTGTTATGTTTTTGATAGGTACCCACCCGTTCGCATTAGTGTCTGGGAGGTAGGAAGCTGAGCTTTCTGAGAGATTTAGCCCCTACACTTACAACAAAGGATATCAAGCAACTGTTGGCCTCCTACAATGATTTTAATAACTCAACCCTTACAGCCATGATTTAGAGATTGGACATCTAACCTAAATAGCTGCTTCAATCATCATGAAGGTTCATTTAAATTGTCAACCCAGGGACGTGAACTTGAAATGGGCCAGCACAATATGTGCACTAGGAACTCTTAAGTAGCCATTTATATTCTACAACTAAGAAACACACAATACTGGAAGTAAATTGCTTGAAAGGGAAAGAGACAAATTTTGAATATCAATCAACAACTATGCTAAGCTGAAATGCATAATAGGAATAAAGATCTGAGCAACAAACAGGAAACTACTCTATCTGCTTTGGCTACAGGAATAGACACATAATGGACTTCTAGTGGCTGCAAGAACAGTCGATGCCAGATTTCAAACTAAGTACTAAATAGCAAGTAATACTAAACTAATTCTAAACTAAGAAGATGGATTACTCACCAAGTGGGCCCCCTTGGATAAGTATCCTCTAAACTAGTGAAAACCCAAATGCTCAAACTCGAAACTTTATTTTATTCACTGTAAATCATGCATACAAAAAGAGTAATGTATATGTAGCACTGAAACTAGAGAATGAGAGTACAATATCAAATTGTGCAACCTCTTGAAGAAGGATCATCAAATCATTATTTATACTACAGCTAAACAAGGCAGTCAACTCCACAGATGTCATTTAGGGAAAACAGGGGAAAGTGGAGCGATGGTGGTTACGCATGCATGGAATTTGGTCAGACATGCAAGTCATACGCAGACTCAACACAACAGTAACACCCATGCATGCTCAATCATTAAGGTCCACTATAAGGCGGTTACGTTCAGTTGCATGAAGAATCTTTTACCATCGGCTACCTTTGACTTGGAGTGATTCCTCAGCTAGTCGTTATGGTGCATGCCCAGCTGGCAATGTCTTCCTCAACTTGGCATATTAAATCTGCATGTCAAGGTCAGTATGCATAATAACTACACATATATAACCACTCTTAGAATCATTCATTAATCATATGCAAAATCAATATAGGTAACCCACATAATATGCCAAATGTCATTAAAGCTTGCAGAGATAGGATAATGTCAAATGTCAATAGTCTAAGGGAAACATTATGTAAATACCAACATTTAATCATCAAAGGTCATGACATCAACCAGTAAATAGACTATAGATTCTACCCAAAACTAGACCAAAAATAAGGCTCATCAACACCTACAGGTTGTAGGGATTTATTGGGCATACCTCATTCCCCCCATGAGGTACCATGATGCTATGTTGATGGCTCTATGCGAGCACTGGGATGTAGACACGTGTACATTCCACCTTCTGATAGGCGAGATGATGATTACCCTAGAGGACGTGCATTGCATTCTCTGAGTTCCTATTTGGGGAGAGTGAGTACACTTCTAAAGAGACTATATATTCTACGAGCAGAAGATTGATATGTAGTATTGTCTGGATGGACCAGTGCACAATGAGTGGGTGAGAGGACAAATTGATTTGGCGATGTTGTATTCATGAGCACCATTTCTAAGACAGATCATGGTGCATATAGTTGCAATAGTACTCATCCCAAATGGGCGTGCAGTGCACCTAGAGGGAGGACTAGTTCATCTGATACGTGGGATGGAAGAGCACACGATAGTATACACCTGGGGGCACTGTATCCTGGTGCATTTATATTATGATCTTGGTTGATTTATTTTTCGCGAAGTAGACAGTATGGTGCACTGCATGCTACTACAGGTTTGGTGCCTTGAGCATATCACATGCACCAGGCCTGTCAATTTCCTGTGTGTTATAGCTGTGGGGTATCCTCAGGCCTTTAGCTATCCTCTACAATGCCTATGGCAGTATGGTGATTTACATTTTTGGAGAGTAAGATTTGACTCTAGCTGAAGGAGGATGAGATCTTGTGGAGACCATATCAACTGACTCTTTAGTGACCAGATCACATAATGTAGTTGAGGAGGATGTAGTTAGACAATTTTTTGGTGGGATAACATGATCACATAGTACATCCCTTCTACTACAATCGAGACATGTGACTGTTTGTACAAATTCAAAGGCCACGAAAGGCACACCCCTTTTTTTGGAGGTCAGCGTGGAGTGCCCGGAGACTAGGTGATATAGTATGACTCACTATAGATAATATTGTCGAGAGTGACTCCAATTTCTCATATCACAATCAGCCTCTAGTCTCCAATGCTGATGACGTTAGTAGCATAGATGAGTTTGAGGAGTGGTGGATAGTATCACAACCAACTCCTATGTATC